>CM050848.1:1895612-2120612 GCA_027580175.1 Siniperca scherzeri
GAAAACAGGAAGAGGGCGCTGTTTGTCCCGAGCAAAGAGAGGTAAAGCGTTTCGAGTTTCTGTTGCTGGTCAGAGGAGTGAGACGCTGATGAAACTCGCCACAACAGACAATAATACTTTAAGCTATCGTAGAAAAGGTTTCAGTCGTGGTCGCCTGGACGCTGTTTTCAGAATCAAGACGTTTCGGCTCCCATCATTTCTGTTCAAAGAGGGGGGGGGGTCCCCTTCTGTGTTTGTCTGTGTGTGTGTGTGTGTGTGTGTGTGTGTTTCTCTTTGAACAGAAATGGTGGTCTGAGATTCAATCTGCCCAAAGTTTACCACAGTGTATTAACACCGTGGTCAAGCCAATCACATGCTAATCAGGCGCTTAACAGTGATGAGGGAGGTGCAGCCAGAAAACAATAGGCCTGATTACTGATTACTGGGCCATCTTGGAAACTATTAGGTCAGCTTCAGGTGAAACTAGGCAGGTAAACAGCAGATACTCAGGTAGACTCCTCCTGAGGGCGGGGCTTAAGCAACACAGAGTAGCTTAAATTTCTGAGTTCTCAGACCATTTTCACAACTGAGAATGACTTCCGGATGGGAGCCGAAACGTCTTGATTCTGAAAACAGCGTCCAGACGACTGCGACTGAAACCTTTTCTACGATAGAACTAAACTCCTGGACGAATGAGGGACGACACCGTCTTAATACTTTAAGCTGCAGTTCCAGTAATGGCCACTAGATGCTGCGTAAATAGTTTTTTCCGAATAAAGTCCAGCACTTCACGCTTGGTTCACGCGTACAGACCCGGCCTCTCACAAAGTAGTTCCATACATCATTTTTTATTCAAATCCTTTATGGAGCCAGGACTGTCACTTTAAAACTTGGCACTGAAAACAAAACCTGACCTGAAAAAGTAAACACTGGCACTGAAAATTATTTCATTTTATTTTGATATCTTTTGCATCCTGATGTGTTTTTCAACGATTTCTTCGGCTTTTTGTATTCATGCCACACTTCTTCGACACTCCGCTGGGTGACTTTTGAGCCACCCAGCGGTGGGCATCGTGAATGACATGTTGTTGTGTCCGCGGTGTTTGAGTTCGTATGTGTGAACCGGGGGTGAGAAGAAGCGGCGGCGGCAACAGACCAACGCACAGCCAGCAGGACGTATCCCTCCACTGCAGCTCAGCAACACAGCCTGTGGAAAAACCAACAGGGAACTTTGTTCCATAGAGACTTTAACTTTGGAAGATCCCACGTGATTTCTTTAACTCAAGCCTCATAGTAGCTTTGGCTGAAGTCATTTTTCCACAGAAAGAAGGCAGTTGATTTTCTTGATCTATCTTTTTACCGTGTAGTCGTGTTAGTGTGTGACGGCGGGAATGGTTCCAGAGAGCAACAGCTCTTTCAGTGTTCATAGTGGGCAAGTGAGTATCAAGATAGTCTTGAACAAACTCCTTCTCATGTGAGCGACAAGAGAAACGCTTCATCGCTTCATCGCTGCAATAGAGACTATATAGACTACTAGTATAAGTGTGCTTGTCTTAGTTCCACCCAGGCTCCACCTACTTGGCCCAAACTGTTGAAGTAAATGTATGTGAGTCCAAAAAAGCCACTAAAACTAAAACCTCTAAAATATGTTGTCTCCAGATTTTAAGGTGGGTATTAAAGGGTTACAGTGATGCTTTATAAGTGATAGTATTTCCAGTAGCAGGACGTCTCCCAGTGAAACAAATCCACCTTAAAAAGGCTTTAACTGAGCGTAAACATTTCGCTGTTCCTGATTTATTCGCGACTCTCTTCACTTTACTGATAGTGGAAACTGAAATCACATTACACGACTGTAAGTGAGTAATCACAATCTGGTCGGCCCGTTCAAGAGAAATACAGGAGATAAAGATGACGTGCCTCCCCACCCTGCAGTGAGTGGAAGTATTTGTGTTGGAGGAGTGAACCCGTGGCTCAGACCCTGCTGATAAACCGCTGTCAGAGACTCCGTCGTATCGAAGCACTTTCCACTTCGTCGCTGCTGTTTCCCCCTCTGCCGGGTCGCACATCAAACGCACCTGAAGCAGCCGGCTGCTCTTGGCTCTGCCGCTGCCGCTGACTGCAGGTTCGTCCCGATGATAGAAAGAACTGAGGGTTTGTGCTGTGGTGGTCCTGGACCAGCTGTTAGACTTCAGAGACCCCCCATCAGAGAGAGACATCCCCTGCACCACATCTCAGCAGGAGAAATCTTTCTTTTTACTCCACTACATTCGTTTAACAGCTATCGCGATATAAAACATACAATCATCTTATAAAACATGGTGCGCTCTTATACATCAAACTACCAAGTAGTTTATAAAAGGTTTTTAAAATGTTGCTTCTCCTCGACAATATTAACTTTGATATATCAGTAAATGTATGTGATAAATATAACACTCCACATAGTGCCGAGGATTTAACTTGCGTTCAGCTTTTAATCCATTATCTCTGTACTTCTGAACCTCACAGGACTGAGCTGATAAAGCAGCTTTTATTTATCTCCTCTTGTTCTTTCTTCTCTCCTTTTATCACATTCCTCTTACATAACTGTCCTCCTCCTCCTCCTCCTCCTCATCTATCGTCAGTGTAGTTTAGCAGCATGTATCAGATGCCACACAGTCAGCTGCTGTTTATCACTCTGTTAAAGAGTCGACTCGCTGTGTGTGAGGATGAAAACCAGACACTGACCCGTCGTGCTTGGTTTGGCCCCGGCCTGCATCAGAGGGCCCGGCTCGGGCGTTCAGGCTTTGGGGGTCAGGGTTAGGTTTGTGTATTTAGCGGCTAAAACCCCCGAGAAAAGAAGCGAGATGATAATACGTGTCGTGCAGCTGAGGCGTGAAAGAAAAAAAGAAGCGAAAGGTCACTGAAATAAAAAAACAAATAAATAAATTAGAGAATTAATCATCACAAGTTAAGTGAAGAGAGAGAGAAGTGAAAGAAAATGCATGAGGTAGGTACTGAGTCTGGAAGAAGTTAACTGTTTGACTGACACGAGCTGCAGCCAATCAGAAACTACAATAGGAATTGACATGAGCTGGAGGCGGGGTTTGTTTGGCAGCCAGTGAGACAGAATAAATCAGATGTGAAATACGAAAACTAAGAACTGGACCAGTCCAGTTCAATCGGAAGCTGCTCTGAGTATTCTGGGAATTAGAATTAGGTTTAAAGATAAAAGATGAGATACTGAAACATTCTGTCAAAGGGTTAAATAAGCTTTTGGTGGAAAGAAAGTTTAAAAAGAGTTCAAAATGCTTTCCTTCCTTCCCGGCAGCCATTTTGTTTAATTTCAATTCTATGAAAATCAGCCTGAAGGGAAGTGAAACTTTCTGCAGAGAAGTCCATCACAGTTAATGTTTGGTCAGTTTTACTTAACGCATTTCAAAGCCCCTCCTCCACCCAGCATCCACCTGCAGCCTCTGAGCCCGTCAGCCCGTCGCTCCTCCACTTCCTGCCGTCCGGAGCTCCGAACATTAATGCTGAACATATTCTACATTCGCCTCCAGGCTCAGACTGAACTGTGTAAAACGTATGTCATCATCACGTAGTGACAGAAAACTCTCCCCGTTCAAGAACGAATCTTCATACAAACAAAACGTGTGTCTGTCTTGTACCAACAGAACACTAAACAATATGTGAGCAATCAGGCGTCAAACTGCTGCTTTTGAACGCCGCTCTCATTTAATTTTCAGAAACAGAAAACAGTTTTTGAATACATATTTTTTTTTGTTTTCCGAGATATTTCCGGAGCTGTCTCACGTTTTCAATTCATCTTAATATTTCGCAGCTGTGAGTTGCTCCTCTTTCTTTTTCTTTTTGCATTGCATTATGGGACAATAGTGTATCAACAGCACACTCCAAAATAAAAGCATTTTTTTAGCATTCGCACTGACTTTTTTGTGAGGTTACTATACAAAACACACACTTCGAGTGTGAACATACTGCAAACTCCAAACCTGCTCAGACTTAATATGTAGTGTGGATTTGGTGACAACACGGCCCCTGGAGACAACTTACTGTCAAATCATGGCTGTTGCATGTTCTTGAACGCACCATTCAGGAGAACTTCAGTCAGCTGGTCTCTGGTCAAACAAGGAGGGTGTAAATTTGAAAATGTACAAACACTGATGCATGCCGTGTTTAGTCTCTGCGGGCTGATTTCCACAGAAATAAAGTGAAACCAGACGCTGCTTGGAGAGAAGATCGATCGATCTGAACGCTGGTGGAGGATTTCGGAAAGCGATCAAAATAAAAACACAGGTCTTTTAATCCACAGACAGTAACCAGGCTGGAGGTATTATGGTTTTGGTCATCTAACTTGAACTCTGTTATATATGTAAATGAATGTAGACTCACTCTGAGTGAAAATACATTTTCAGAAAACACGAAACAAAACGGTTGGTTCGGTCCTTCAACAGCTCTCCTCTCTCGTAGAAAAGGTTTCAGTCGTAGTCGTCTGGACGCTGTTTTCAGAATCAAGACGTTTTAATGTTTTAGCACCGTGGTCACGCCGATCACATGCTAATCAGGTACTGAACAGTGATGAGGGAGGTGCAGCCAGAAAACAATAGGCCTGATTACTGATTACTGGGCCATCATGGAAACTATTAGGGCAGTTTCAGGTGAAACTAGCTAATCAACAGACACTCAGGTAGACTCCTCCCTGAGGGCGGGGCTTATGCAACACAGAGTAGCTTAAATTTATGAGTTCTCAGACCATTTTCACAATTGAGAATGACTTGGGAGCCGAAACGTCTTGATTCTGAAAACAGCGTCCAGACGACTACGACTGAAACCTTTTCTACGATAGAACTAAACTCCTGGACGAATGAGGGACGACACCGTCTCAGCTCTCCTCTCTGTTTTTTTTATCCTGTCTTCCTTCTTTTCTTCAAACTGTTTGACTTTATTCCCACAATAAAGTTTTCCTCTCTGTCTCTAATTATCAGCTGTAATTGTTTCTGTGCTTACTGCTGTCTTCTCTCTGACCCTCTGTCAGTCTGTCTCTTTAGTTTCTTCATTTTCTTTCGGTCATATTAAACAGTTTTTACCGTGGCATGGTTTCTCTCTCTCTCTCTCTGCTTGTCACTGTCTCTCCATCCGCCCAGCCTCTCCCCTCCCTCGCCCCTCTGTGGTCACTCCATAAAAAAAACAAAAAGAAAAACACACAGAATTCCCTCTTCCTCTCCCACAATCCCCCACTAATGATGTCCGCCGGCCACAGAACGAGGCCTGACGCCAGAGGAGAGAGAGCGAGTGAGGGATGAGAGGAGTGTGTGTGTGTGTGTGTGTGTGTGTGTGATAATGAGAGACTTGATTCCAGCTTGTTATCTAAGAATGCAGTGAAAGTCCTGTGGTGTAACCTCATATCTGGTGTGTGTGTGTGTGTGTGTGTGTGTGTGTTTTAAAACTTAAACATTCTTGGCGAAGAAACAGACCTCACATATCTCTAATTTAATCTCCGTACTATCTTCTACCCTTCATTTATTATTTACGTCCCTTCACACTGCTCCTGGCTGCAAAATGGGTCTGTAAAGACTGTTTGAGCACCTTGTAAACCTTGAAACTCTAAAACAAGGATTTTATTTTCAACTTCAGCTCCCATGAGCCTCCTCTGTGTCCAACAGAGAGCCGAAGTGAACTTCCTGGTTCTGTTTGAAAAGTAAGAAAACGACATTAACATTTGTAACTACGCTAATAACTAAAAATCCAGCCTGGCCGCGTGGCTGGCTTTGACGGTAGTGTTTTGAAAGTCGATCTAACATGGTTGTTTATTCAATATGTCTGTTTTTTTAGCAGCCTTTAACGAACACCATTTCCCACAAGCCCGAGTTGTCACAGCTCCACAGAAGAGGCGAGTCCTCGAGCGGTCCCAGCTAGCGCAGACACGTTCGTGTCATCAGACAACTCAAGACGGTTGTGTGACAACAGAGCTGGTCGTGTGAGGGTTAAAAATATTGTACACTGACAATATACTGTAGATCTGCATCCATCACATTTGAGTTTAATTGCAGCGAACGACAGACTTTGGCTGATGTGAGTCGTCCATACTTGTTTGGTCTTCAGGCTGATATATCTGAGCTTTCAGAAAAGTCGTAGTTAGGACTTGAATGTCGCACAGACAGTAATCGCTTTACCAGCAGCAGAGTGGCTGTAAGTGTAAGGTAATATACGACCCCTCGCTTGAAAACAAGCAAAAATCAAAGTGCCAGAAACTGCAGTTCCTCAAACGGCCACTTGAGGCTCCAAAAGCGAGCCAGTCCCCACAGAGCCCCGTGTTAAAACGCCCGACTTTACAGCAGAAATAAACACGTTTACATCCTGGTACAAAAAACGCTTTTGGTCTCTAAAGCTAATTTCCCCCTTCAAGACAACTGTGAGGGGGGTGGATGTTTTTTACAACTCACCTGTTTAAATTATATTAAGGCTTAAAGTTCTGCATAATTTGAGTGACGGGTGGGTGCCGTCACAGGTGGCAGCAACCAGGCTTCATTCGGCCCGCCTCAGCTCCACGGCGGCGTCAGGCGCTGCCAAGATGGCGTCTGCCGGAGCCACCACACTGAGCTTCACAACTGCTCTTCAGAAACCAGTGGGTGGTGTCACGGAGACTACGTCCATATTTTAGACTGTCTACGGGTGAAAAAAACTACAGAAGTGTCAATAAGCTGGTGTCAAACGGCTCCAAACATCTGAATAAATCCAAGATTAACACCAAGAGATTCAGCTAACTAAAAAAAAGAGCTATACAGTAACTGGCAAAATGCATTTTGCATCCACAATACCCCCGTTAAAATGATAATGGTTTATTCCACACAAGGCTAATCGCATTGACTCCTGCCTCTTGCTACTGTAGCTAAACACCTTTCGCGAAGGTTACAGTAGGAGCAGCTCCACACACGTCTGTCACGGGAGAGGCGAGCTTACTTACTGTTATAAACGGACTTATTCATCCCTGTTTGGCCCTGCTGTTTCGTTCTGTTCGGCCCTATTAGGCCTAGTTTGGTCCAGTTTGTCCATGTTGTTTGGTCCTGATCAGTCCTGATCAGTCCTGTTCAGTCCTGTTTGACCCTGTTAGGGCCGAACAAGTTGAACAGAACCAGACAAATGGACTAAACAGGGACAAAAAAGCGGTTTTAGTTTTCTTTGTCCCTTTTTGGCCCAGTTGTTTGGTTCTGTGTAGTCCTGGTTGACCCTGTTTGGTCCTCCTTGGTCATATTTGAGGCGTTTAGAAATAGAAATGAGGCTGAACTGTGAATAATTTGTTTCCTCAGTGGGAATTTAACCCTCAACCTCTAGTGTAACACTGATGCTGTGGGTCTCTTTAATCTGCATCCTCTCCTCTCTCGTCTCCTCTCCTTGTTTCCTCCTCTCCTCTCCTTGTCTCCTCTCTCGTCTCCTCTCCTTGTCTCCTCTCCTCTCTTGTCTCCTTCTTTCCTCTCCTTGTCTCCTTCTTTCCTCTCCTTGTCTCCTCTCCTCTCTTGTCTCCTCCTCTCCTCTCCTTGTCTCCTCCTCTCCTCTCCTTGTCTCCTTCTTTCCTCTCCTTGTCTCCTCTCCTCTCTCGTCTCCTGTCCTCTCCTTGTCTCCTCCTCTCCTCTCCTGTTTCCTCTCCTCTCCTTGTCTCCTCTCCTCTCGTCTCCTCTCCTTGTCTCCTCTCCTCTCTCGTCTCCTGTCCTCTCCTTGTCTCCTCCTCTCCTCTCCTGTTTCCTCTCCTCTCCTCGTCTCCTCTCCTCTCCTTGTTTTCTCCTCTCCTCTCCTTGTCTCCTCTCGTCTCGTCTCGTCTCCTTGTCTCCTCCTCTCGTCTCCTTGTCTCCTCCTCTCCAGATTTACGATCCTCTTTAAAATCTCGTCAGGTCTTTGGATTTCCTCCTCTCTCTCACACTCATCCATGAGGACATATCAGTTCATTTTGAATGTTTCTCTCTCTCTCCTCTGTTTTACAGCTGTCTGATGTAATGTAAAATATATTTAGCAGTAAAACCCCTCCATTGAAATCACCGAGGCTCCAGCAGCTCCAGCGTTTCCTGATATATTGTTTAGTGAGCTGCAGTTTTCAGATAGTCATCAGACATTTGGCCCGTGTTTCTGCCTAGCAACAAAAATCTGTTCCAGGAAGTAAAAAGTAAATGTGAACTTCTCAGAGATTGTTCCAGAAGTTTTCCTGCAACAGTTCATTTTACTGTTGGAGTTCTGTGTGTTATCTTTTAACTGTACGGTGGGGAAATAACCAGTTTCTGCTGCACAGAGGTCTTTAAAGGTCCTCAGCACGTACATGAGCAGGGAAATATTCAGTGTACATCATATAGATGATGAAATGTTAAATAGCTGCAAAGTCAAACCATATTCTATATTTTTCACTTTTCATGGTTTATTTCTCCAAGTGTAAAATAAACAAAAATGTTCATGATGTAGATTAGTTTGAATTTGAGCTCTATTGCTATTGATTATTTTCATAACCGATTATTCAGATGATTCACTGAGTAATCAGATAACAAGAGTGAATATAAGAGAAATACTGGAGGACGGTCTCTTTAAAAATGAACAAATACCAGTTTTCTTGTACAAAAGCAAAACTGAATGAATTTACATTAACACCATTAATTGAGACTTGGCCATTATTTGAATACTGGCTTTTATTTGAGTATTTAGAATTGCATTGAACAGTAAGTTGCTATTGAAACGTAAACTATCGATATTAATTTAACCTGGTATCTCTATCCTTTGTGATATTTTCTCACAAGTTCTAGTAGGACTGGAGAGTAGAGTTAAGGCCGTGAAATACTCAGAATGAATTAGTTCGTACCGCTTGTTTTCCGACCACATCCGAAGGCCAAAGTGTTTATAGCCACGCTTGTAGGTGGGGTGAAAAACCTGCTGTCTTTCCTTGAATACATTCATGGTGTTTTACACTCGAAAAATGACCAAAGTAGAGCTTGAGAGGAGTTAAAATCCAGCCTACTTTCACACCTCCACACACCTGTCCAATCACCGAGCTCCTACACCAGAACGGCTGCTCGACAATCTGACAGACACTTCATTTGAAACAAGCCGACCCCGTAACATTCACCTTTCCTCCTTTCTTTTTTACTGTAAAATCTTTGTTGCCATAACGTCTGCCTCCCGTGAATTCTGAAATATTATTGGATGCACGATGTGGAGGTCATATATGAGACCAATTTGGTTGAACTTTGGCTGCCAGGAAATCAGACAAAATAGTGGCGTTGCTCTGTGCAGTGTCACAGTTTTCCATGTGGGCGTCAATGTTGAACAATAAGTTTCCTTTTTTTGCAGAAAATTTCTTTCATGAAAATCACTCAGCGTATCTGTGAGAAATTACAACATAAATTACATACATAAAGCATATATAAATAAAGTGAATGTCTTGAGGACTGAGCCAAGCTTACATTACAGCTTTTTCCCCACTGACCATGTGGTGTTAACATGTTTCAGAGAAAGTCACTGAACACATGAATGAGTCTGAAAATGAGCCATAAGAGAGAAAACAAGAAAAAAACTTTTGTTCGAGGCCTTGATGCCTCTTGGCTCCTCTACTGGACCAGTCAGAGGCGATTTAGTTTCCACAGCAGGACTCAAATTGTTCAATCTGGTGTCCATCTTTTGATTTGTCCTGTATGTTGATCTAACGGAGATCGTGTAAGGCTGCAAGACAATCCGATCAGTGTTTTTATATCCTCATTGAGCATGAAATGAGCAGATGTAACAGATGTTACTGTGACAGACCCATGTGAAGCTCTCTCTGCAGTGGGGTCAGAGGTCAGAGCGTGGGGCTTGCACCTGGGCTGTAATCAGGGTCAGAGTTCAGGTAGAAACATCCAACAAAGGTTCTTTCAGACCAACTGGATTGCTGTTGACGTGAACAGTTTCAAACACACACACACACACAGGTTACTGTTACACATGTCTGTATTTAAAAATGATTTTTTTTGTATGGAAATCTCTTTTTGTGAATCTGTGTATTGTGTGTGTATGAATGTGCGTGTTAGCAGGGTTGTACTGAAACAGATAGATGGATGGATGGATACAAGAGAATTAAGATGGAGAGATAAAGAAATGACTTGTGGGAATTGGTTGTATCTGTGTGTGTGTGTGTGTGTGTGTAGCAGCAGTGTTTGGGACTTGGCAGGATGGAGGGATGACGATGAGGATGAATTGTGGGAACGGAGGGAGAGTTTTCAGGATGAACGCCTGCCAGCTGTAACAGTCTGCAGGTCCTGGAGTCAGTTTAGTGTCACACTAACCTTCATGTGTTTCCACGTCGACTCTTTCAGACTCTTCTCGCTGTGACTTTACTGTACAGTAACTACAATAGGATTGCTTCTTATTATAGTGTTAATGGTTTCCATGGCTCCTAGCAAAGCAAACTGGCCGTGAATCAGAGTTTTACTAAAACTGTGGGAGAAATGTTTATGCTGTTTTCTATCTGTGGTTGTCAGTGTGCTTCAAGCTGGAGGGCTGTAGCAGGAACGGGATCCTGCAGGTCCTGCAAGACCCGACATGAGAAGATGCAGACACAGGATGTATTTACTGTAATTATGGATGCACCAATCCAACTCTTTTTCTCCCCTGATACCAATTCCGATGCCAAAACTCATCTGCTGATACAGAGTACCAATCTGATACCAGTACATTTAAACTCTGTAGACCTCACTGCGTGGAACTCTGTTGGATCATTTTTATGTAAGTTAACGTGAGGCCAGAGATTGTTGTGGCACTAAAAACTGCAGCCCAACACGACCCCGAATAGCTGAAACTCATATTTTATAGCAACCCTGACAAAGAAGCTTTATATAAAGTGGATCAGTCACGTCTTGCCGATACCCGATCGGTGCATCCCGAACTGTAATGTAAGCAGGAGCAGGTGGCCAGCATCACCATCGTGGGTTGAGTGAGGGAGGAAATGTGATATATCCTGGTATCAGTCGTCCGTGCAAAGCTTTCATGCTCAGTTCTTTGTTCACTTCTTTGGAGAGTTTGACAAAAAAGAATATTAACTCAAGGTCAGTGTAGTACTTGACCTGTCCTGGCCTCAACCCCATCCAACACCTTTGGGATGAACTGGAACGCCGACTGTGAACCAGACCTGATCGCCCGACCTCGGTGTCGGACCTCACTGACGAGCCGGTGTCTGAATGGGAGCAAATCCCTGCAGCAGGTTCAACATCTGGAGGAAGGACTGACACCAGAAGAGTGGAGGCTGTTAGAGCTGCTCGTTAATGAACATGGTGTTGGACTCGTGTGCTCAGATATCACATATGGCTGCAATGCTCAGGTGTCTTCATACTTCTGGCCGTGTAGTTGCTAGCTTACATGTCAAAGAAAATCCACTCTAACTTGCCTGTCTGTGTCTCCTCAGTGATCTCCTGGAGGATTTAGAGAGGAGTTCTCACGCAGCAGCCATCGCAGAGTGCTTTGTAGAAAGGGTGAGTACAGTACAGCTGAGTGTGTGTGTGTGTGTGTGTGAGTGTGTCGGACAGTAGTGATATTGTTCTCACATGTTACAGCACAGAGACAGACAGTATGGAAATGTTTTCTGAGCAGCTGACTGCAGGCCTCTGGACTGCGATGTCTATCTGACTAACATTTTAGAGTCTAGAGTGAGATATCTCTGTTCGGATCTCCATTAACTTTACGGTCACGACCCCCAGAGGAAGAATCCTAATGATTTTGGTGACACCCTAACCTTTTCCCCTAGCGCCACCATCAGGTCAAAATTTCAACTTGTACACAAGAAAGATCAACATGTAGATGGACGTGAAAACGTCCTGATCCCACTCCTGGTCTCCAGAAGATGAACCATATAGAGTTTAATGAAATTGAATTTGCTGTGAACATTCCCGCTCCTCCGAAGATGAATCCTTTTGATTTTAATGACTCCACGACTTTACCTCTAGCGCCACCCTCAGGACAAACAGCACAGTTTTAGCTCCACATCTGTTAAGGCTCCAAGGGCACCGAAACTCTAGTTTGTACTTTATTTTCATTCATTTTTAAATCTAAATTCTTTTCTTAATTTTTTAAAATCACGTTTAAATTGAAATATTTTTAATTTTTGTAACTTTATGTCTACTAGAATACGCTCTTCTCTGTATTACTGTCATGCACGTTTGTGCTGATTCGTGTACTACAGATGTCTGAGCTTCAGGAGGTTTGATGTTTTGCTCAGACTGAAGCTGAACTGAACTTCCTGTCTGTTTCACAGCAGTGGACATTAGATTAAACTGTTAGAGATGACCAGAGTTATTTAAAGACCTGTGTGTGTGTGTGTGTGTGTGTCTAACACAGTGCTGTCTTTCTCTGTGACCTCCTGACTGACTGATGTGCTGACAGGAAGTGATAGTTTAAAACACTAAAAGGCTGTGGAGAGGGAAGAACAGCAGTAGGAGGAAGAGCCAGAGAGAAGGTGATCGGCTCTTTCGGTTAAACCTTGTTTCAGTGGTCCTACCTGTCCAGGGGCCGCAGGTAGGGAGTAGCTCGGATCTCAGTCTGGGACAAAACCAACTGCTTGAGATAAATGCCTAACTGTACATGTTCCCTGATACATAAATCAAATCAGTGGAAAAAATAAAAGGCGTCATATATAAGCTACAGTAAACTCGGCAGTACATGCAGCACTACTTATTACTTATATTATTACATTCGGTAAACACACTTGGTGCTTCACACTTATTGTATTTTATACTTATACCCACCTGATACTTAATGTATTTTCTGACCTGTTTTATAGTTTTTATAGTTTTTATATTGTATTATATTGTTTGCTAGTTCTTCCTCCTGTGTGCACTGACGTAAAGGCGAGCTGCTGGAACAAAGAGTTTCCCGTCGGGGATCAATAAAGGATTTCAGATTCAGATTCCAGTTAGGCTGTAGGTTGTGATTCATATCAACATTAACTGGAACTCTGATACATGTAAGAAAGCCGCAGGGGAGGAGACGGAGTGTATCTGTGAGTCACTTCAGACGTGTCTCTGTTGTATATGTTGGGTGGTGAGAAGTGGGGATTCAGACGTGGGAAAAGATGGAGAGTTTAACTCGAGTCCACTTCGTTTCTGCTATTTTAATAGTTAAGAGGAAGGAGAAAGAAATGGAGAGGAATGTGACTCGCAGCTGACTGTTTGAGGGTTTATGTGTTAATACACGGGGAAAAGTGAGAAAGAGTTTCAGACCTCTGAGATGTTAGAGGAGGAGGAGGAGGAGGAGGAAGATCGGCTCAGCTGATGGAGGTAATCCACCTATGAAGTGGTTTTATGACCAAAAACAATCAACATGCATCCTGAATAATATCATTCACAGTTATATCAATCAGTTAACATCAAAAAACTGTTCTTCTTGACGAGTCCGATTCGAATAATATCAGATTTTCAACATACATATTAAATATTCAATCGTGCGTTGTCCCATCGCTGATTTTGATGAATTTGTTCAGAATGAAAACATTAAAATAATATCACCGTCTCTTTTTAAATCTCCCATGAAGTGAAGGATGAGTGACGGAGTGATGAAAGAAGTTGCTTTCTTTCTCCTCCTCTCTAATGTTTGTTCTCTCATCCTTTTCTTTTTAGAGTGAAGCCTTTGACATCTACACACTCTACTGCATGAACTACCCCAAGTAAGTGGAATTAAATGTATTCAGTGAAATTAGTCTGAACTAGCTGCCTGTTGGGACTACGCTGGCTGTGTGTTGTAGATGTGGTTGTGTTCGCTGTCAATGTAACATGTCGAACGCATCCATCACGTCATGCGACTGCAACATCCCCGGTTCTTATCTGTAGCTTCAGCCTCTTCAGCCTCTTTACATCGGCTCCCTGTTGGTTTCAGGATCGATTTAAAGATCTTGTTGATTACTTTTAAGGCTCTTCATGGCTCCAGACTGTATCTTAGACCTTGTAATCCCTTATGAACCTTCACGTAGTCTGAGGTCTTCGGGCAGGGGTCTCCTGTCTGTTCCTGAGTCCAGGATGGAAACTAAGGGGGACAGAGCTTTGGCCATCAGGGCCCCGAGGCTCTGGAACAACCTGCCCGAAGACATCAGGCCGTCTGAGTCAGAGTCTTCGTTTAAGTCTCGTCTCAAAACACATTTTTATCTGAAAGCAGATCCTGATTTTACCTGAACTGTTTATTTGATTGCTTTTGTGTATTTTATTTCTTTATATTTCGTCACCGCGGTGTTTTATTTCTCTTGTTGTGAAGCACTTTGTACTTTGTTTTGATCAGTGCTCTGTAAATAATGTTTTATTATTATTACTAGTTACTTTACAAATTAAGATTTTACATTAAAAAAACAACATATAATCCGTTTATAAAATACAATTAGTTCAAGATTAAACCAGTGGCTGGTCTAGTTTATCCTCATTGTCATGTCTCAGATATTTCTTGTTGATGAGACTTTTCCCCTCTAAGCTTTTCAGATGGTAACCCCCTCCGCCCTCTTGGACGCCCCGGTAGATAAAACATGATGAAGTGCCCTCTGGGGGCCCTACATGCTAGAACATTAGCTGGCCTCTGCGTGCCTCTACACGGTTAAATAGTAAATAGTTCTGTGTGTGTTTAAGACAGAGGTCACATAATAAAACAGTTTTAATCTGAACCTGGCTTTGGGACTGTTAACCATAAATGCATCACAACCTTCTGCATGCACCTCTCAAACCGCCATCACTGACTGTAATACTTCTGAACGTTTACTAAAGTAAGATTTAATGGGAGCACGTTCTGTGAAGAAAGAACAAATAAAGTAGATTACAATGTGGAAATAATGATGAACGTATATGATGACAGCAGACAACAGATCAAAAAAAATTGAGGCACTTTATTCAAAAACATAAAACAATATAAGATATTAATATGAAATGATAAGCGAATGGATGAAATAGAAATAGATAAAGATACATGTGACAAGACACATGAGAGTTCATCGATGCAGATGACAAATGTAAAAATGATAGGAGTACAGTTGTTAATGGATAATGTGAGAGCACAGGACCAAAGACGAGAGTAGAGAATCGAGTGGAGAATGAATAGAACTGCACAGTGGTTCCTTTCCTTTCCTTGAATGAAAACTTGGACGATGAACTTCCTACATGTTTTGTCCACAGGAGTGTTCAGCTAACAGCTGTTAGATTTGCTCCATGACCTCTCCTCTGCACACTGCAGCCTCTAGGGGACGCCAGCAGGACTTCACTGTTTTGCTTTATGTTCTTTTGTTTGTTTTATAACTTGAGTGAGTTTGACGCTGAAACATGTTGAAACCCTGCTGTGAAGCTTCAACACAAACAGACGTCAGTGAGAAAATGTACATTTTTCCTTCAGCCTGTTCCTGATAAACGGACTCTCCTCAGGCGGACGGGTTCGCTCCGACGGCGAGCGAGGATGTGTGAAGCGTCTGTTTTACGATGAGAGTAAATGTGTTTTAGTAGAAACATAAAATGAAGTAAAATAGAAGGAGAGCGAGGCGAGTGGAGGTGCTGAAAGGTCTGCTTTATGGAGCAGAGGACGCGTTTGTAGCAGGAGCTGTATCTCATCCAGCACAACACACACACACACACACACACACACACACACACACACATCCTCCTCAAACTGTCTGACAGATGTTTGGCTTCAGTGTGTGTGTGTGTGTTACTTCATGTTTCACATCTTTGAAACATGAAGTGCTTGTGTGCATCTCACTTTTGTCACAAAACCAGAATTTTGGTTTTGATTCTGACACAAAGTCATGAATTTCGACAGTGGATCCTTTTTGATTCTCGTTAGAAAAACAAAAAAAAAGAAACAGTCACACAGCAGGTTTTATTTTTCCACACATTCATATTGTTCTCAAACGCTAGTAACAGCAATGTGAACAGGAAGTATAATGAAAATCACATCTGAACTGAAAACAGTAAATTTAATAAATGAAAAATCAGAGCTCTAGCATCTGTTGTTGGTAAAGATATTGTTCTGCATAACGCACGTGCGTGACTGCTGTCGTCTCTTCTGTGTTCAGGCAGCTTTTAGCAGAAGACATGAGGCGACACTGATGGCGAGTGTCCCAGGGTGCAAAGGGCCTGGGCCAGGTTGAGGACAGTCGCAGTAAGATTAAGAATTACTACATTGTAGGTTATGGTTAGGGTAAACACTATTACACACCAGCAGGTAAAAGGTGCCGCCTACCTGGATTAATCAGTGACTGGATGCCTCAGGTGCATGCTGGGTCTAACTACTTCTACCTTCAGTGAGGCTTTCACGGCCTTTCAGACATTTCTGACGACCCCTGTCACAGGTGTGACCGCAGAGCTCTTATTCCTAGTGAAACTGCTCACCACTTTAACTCGCCGGGCAGGACGCTTGAGAGTGAGTAACGGTGAGCCGCGTCAGACGGCCGATTTGCGTTTGGCCGGTAATACTGGCATTTATCTTCACCCAGTGTGGTTTCCTCATGGATGCACACGGACGGTTATTATGGTGCGGAGCTCTGGTGAGTGGTGAAGTCGAGTCTGGCAAGTTACCAAACGTCCGTTCCAACAGCTATAGAGTCTGTGGCTGTAGATGCTGCCACTCGACTGGGAAGAGAGAGTGTGCACTGAGGCAGAGGTCACGAGTCTTTCTAGCACTCAGCAGACAAATATTAAAAACTTTGGGGACAAGTTGGACAAGAGAGTGGACTGGTCATTTTCTCCACTGAGAATGAGAGCGAGAAGCAGCTGATTGTGGAGGATTTGGTGGAGTGCACCGTGTAACACACTGAAACAAAAGTCCAGTATAGTCCGAAACACAAAAACATGTCAGCGCCAGTGATCGCATACGCAGGGACTGGCAAGAGCAGCGCCATCATCAAAGCACTCTTAAAAAGCATTAGTGTGTTTAAAAATGCTGTTGTTGTGCGACGCTTGCTGTGCTCTTTTTTCAGCACAGATGCTCACCAGTCGTCGGCCTGTTTCTCTCTTCCTTCACCCTCTTTGTCTCAGTCTCTCTGTGCATTTGTCTTTTATTCTCTGTAGTCTGAGAATCACTGCTGACAGACAGATGTTTGGCCTGACTGGATCACTGCCCAGCTCTGTGTGTGTGTGTGTGTGTGTGTGTGTGCCTACATCTGTCTGCATGTTAATACACTTAAATCATTGCATATATACACAGTAAACGCCTCCATCAACATGCATATGCCTCTGTGTGTGTGTGTGTGTGTGTGTGTGTGTGTGTGTTTAAATCCCTTCAGTGTACCCAGTCTGTCAGTTTACATCGTCAGTGTGGAAGTCGACCCCTCCTTCACCTCGCTCCACTCTCTGCTCTCTGCCTGTCGCCTCCTTAAAGCTCCATTAAACTCCAATAAAAATAAGTAGGTCAAATACTTTCAGACCACCAAACTAAAAAACTCCGTCCGTCTCCAGCTTTCAGCGCTGCACCGCTGCTTCTTCTGCTGGATCCTTTCAGGCCTCGCAGTTCCAAACTGATTTATTCTGCTGCTGCGTGTTGGTTACATTTCAGTCATGGGCGTGATTTTTTTCCTGGGGTGTGCCAAAAACGCACGAATCTATATACAAAGCCTACAAACTGTGCAAAGATCTCACATCACCATCCATTATTAGGTCAGTTTATCAGCTGATTGTGAAAACATCACCACCTCATCATCAAATAAGAACAGATAGCCAAACCACCAACCTGTAAAACCAAAGCAAAAGAAATAATTAGCGTAAACAAATGAAGATTGGGTGGCTTCCCCAAACACGTCCAGGCAGGCCACGTACATGTCCGTGTGTAAATTCACAACGAGACAGTAATGTAATCACCAGAAGAGAAGACAGTTGGTCTCTGCTCTGCATATTTCCACTGTGATCCGCTGGGTCAGATTTGGAGGGAAATGTGCTGGATTGCAGGTTTCTGAACTCCAGTGTAGCCCCGCGGGGAACACGAGATGAGAGTCTTTGTTTGGTTAGTTATCCTGCGTAAAAAGAGAAATAACAAAATGGCTCCAGGAATGCAGCTTCTTTGCCATCTGAAATTGCCAACAGCAGAATTAAAGTACTTTAAGGAGATCTTTTTCTTTCACAAATATCATAACACTTTGTATCAGTGTAATGCATCATGTAATAGGCTGCCATTAAAATGACATTAACAGACACGGATGTAATCTCAGTAGGTAGATACAGAGGGAGGATTGAGACAGATGCTGAGCTAATTTATGCTGCTAAGATCCACTTGGATGCTGTTTGCAATGCTGTGAGTTGATGAGCTGTAGAGCCAGGGGGCCTTGGAGGCTGGGCGGGGGTGACGTCTTTAAAGCCAAGTTCTAACAGAACAGGAATGGCCAGACCCAACACACATGAAAGTGAAAGTATACGTAAGAGTGCAGGTTATTGAGTTTAGATCGGGTCCTGCGTGGGAAATGTTAAACATTTTGAAATGTTCACTGTCATCTTGGGTTAAGAAGACAGTTGAGCTGTGATTGGCAGTGCAACCCGTTTCTTCCCCTGATCCTGATTCGCTGCCCTCTTCCTCTCCCATTTACACTTACAGTTCACAACGTGTTCGTGTTTTGCCAAAAGAACACGGAGGAAAGCCTAGAACAGTTACTGTGACCCAAATAATGAAGCTTGGTTTGCGCAGCTTGGTTCTCATGATCACTGAAAGGAACACTGACAAATGTGAAGCATGCATGCGATCATCAGCAACAAACCCTCCCGAAATGCATCATTTCAGAGAGAAGGGGTTGAAAGAAAAGGGCATGGTACATTATAATCACCATCATCACAGGAATAAATCATAATAAAATGTTTTGTTGTGGAAAAAAGTTAAAATTGTTTTCTTTTGTATAAATAAAGTCAAAATATTTAGTTTACAACAGCACTGCAGTCGTCCACTTCCTATTTCTGGTTGTGCTGATGGTCCAGTTTAAAATGTGACATGCAGCCACTTCATGCATCTTCACAGAGATCAGACAGCTGTCTGATATCAAAAAAGTCAAGTGTAATTGCAGCCATGAAGCTGATTGAAATCCGATTGCTTAAACCATTTCTGGAGGAGTTTTGAGACGCATTCTAACCAGATGTTGAAAAATATGCATCCATCTTCCCAAGACACCTACGATGATACAGAGACATTTACAGTATGTGATCCCTGATCAGTGCAACCACTGACTACTCTGCTTTGGCGACAGAGCGGTGGTCTGTACGGACAAGAGCACCGTGAGTAAGAGAAGACAAGTTAAACTCTAGACTCACTCTGAGTCCACCCATGCGACTCATCCATGTGTTAGTTTTGCTACTGAAGGTTATCAACAATGACCCATAAACTGTTATTGTTGTAACTTAACTGCTAAAGTGCAGAAGTTATTCTTCTTCTGGGGTTTTTGTCAGATACCAAACAGTCTCATGTGTATTACCACCGGCCTCTGGACTGGAGTAGAGTCTACACTGATTTCAATCAGGAGAGACTTGGCGACTTGAGTCTTTGGCGCTTAGACGCCGTGGGGAGATTCTGGTAATGGAGGCGTCTGCCCTGAGCAGCAGCAGAATAAATCCCCCCATGGAGACCAGACAAGAAGAAGAAACTGTTTGGATTCAGTGATGGACAATAGTTACATGATAAGATGGAGATATTTTGTAGTTTGCATGTTCCTGTGATACATGGTGGTGTGCCAATACAGAACTTGGCTCTGTGGAGGGGATTTGGTGTAGCCCTTCTACTCTTCATCCAAACAGATGTCTCACCACTGCACTGGATGGAGGGGCAATCCAAACTGAGGTTACATGTTAGCCTGGTTCTAGACCTCTGAATCATCTACAGTTTGTTCAGCGATTGAAATTGGTCTGGTGTTGTGCTCACTGACGGCTGCTGAATAAACAACCAAGCCGATCAGAGCGTTGTAGGTGGGACTGAGGATGGGGATGTCACCGTCTTGAGCCAGAGCCAGAAAAACGGCCACAATAATGGGGACAATGGGGCTCCTAACAACCTCTACCACAGCTTCTGTGTCGACTAAAAATGACGTCGACGGGATGGATTGTGAGAGTAAAATAACCCTTCTGCTGTCGTTTTCTTTTAGTGTGTATGATTCATGAATGAAGGTCCAAAGTCAGGTTATTTAACATCAATATTATAATATTTAGCATCAATATTGTAGCTTCAATTGAGTATTGAAAGAAGCAGATACACAATATACAGTATATATGATACTGACATAAAGTGGAAAAGTCATTTGGATACCTGGAACCTACTTTTAGCAAATGCAAACAAAACTTAAGGGTAGATGGAAGGGGAAAATATAGAGTTGAGGAGGTTAATAGTATTTTGAGTGGCTGTGCAGACTGCAGGCTGGTGTTATGTTACCTCTGATTGGTGGAGATGAATTCAGGCTCCTGGGAGCAGCTGTAATTATCTACAGTCTGTGAGAATATGGCTTCAATTTGTACTGGAATAAGGACCAACAGAGACCAGCACTGATTTCTCTCTGTGTGTATCACATAATCTATACACATATCTGTTCAGAGAATGAATACAACATGAGGTAAATAGATAATAAATTAACAACTTAACCTCTGTGTGTCTTTCACATGCTGCTGGAAAAAACTGGTGAGTTTCATGGGCAGGAAGTTTTCTGAGGGTGATTTGATGGGAATCTTTCCAAGCACAGTTTCTAGGAATGTCTCTGGTGTACATTTTTCATATCTGCCATATGCTTTAAATTCTTCATGCAGAGGTCATTGTTTATCTGAGGCTGAAGTCAGTTTCCTTCAGTCTGGTTTTGTCTGAGATCACAGACTGCAGCTTCACTTCTCTGCTGTTTTAGATGACTGTGGAGGACTTGGTCTTTGTTGTGGTTGTTTAGACTGTGACATGCAAATGTTTTGTCCTCTTACATCGGAATTTCATGCTTGTCGCGTTTCTTGCGATGACCATATGCCTGAAAACTTCTGTACTCCAGTGCAGCAAAAGGCACAAAAGTCCTGCTAGCATCCCCTAGAGCCTGCAGTGGACAGAACAAGCAACTTACTGATGATTTATCTCTTCTTAGAGCCTTTAAAAATTATTATTAAAATCTAAATGGTTTATCCTCGAGGGAGCAGGAATGAGATGGGAAAAGTTCTCTGATTATATAAATGTTGTTTGGATTGGTGATATTTTGGCCTGATGTTAAGCTAGATAAGATCTTGTGGAGCATCCAAAAGTTAATGGAAAGGCTTCATCCTCTGGAGAACATGAATATCAAGAGCAAGTTTCACGTAAATCCACCAATTCATTTTCAAGATATAACGTTGTGGGCCAAAGTGGTAATCAAAGCAAAATTTTGACCTACAAAAGGGTTATCAAATTCCTTCATCATCACCCTGTGAAGAACACAGATGTATACATCAGATGTTAGAGCAACCCAATAGTTGTTGAAATATCTTGAAGTGGATCAAAGTGTTGGATGAACAGACAGACACATCCGTGAACTCAACCCTGTCTCCTAGAAATCAGTAAACTACTAATTTGCTTTGTCAAATGTTTGCTGGCGATGAGTCCAGGAAGTGTTACAGTACCTTCTTATTCCACAAATAAAGAGGGAGTTGGCTGAGTGGACGTTGGGTGTACAAAGCTCAGGACTCCCTTTGACACCCTGGCTCACTTCTTGTTAGGTCATCCCTATCACCAGACCAGAACATCAATATTAGACGATTCTGCAAAACTCTGTGCTACGTTCAATGACAACGCTTTTTAAAAAACTTTTTTTACAACCAATGCCAAGATTTGCTTTAGACAGAATCTCCACATGGCAAGTACAGTGTGGTTAAGGTTAGGAAAAGATGGTGATATTGATTTGATATTAAAAAGGTCAGTGCTGACTTGAAACACAAAACAGGACTTATTTACTTTTTCAATATTTAACTAAAACCACCCTCTTCCCCTAACCTTAACCAAAATGTTTAAGTAGTCCTAGAAACTACATTCATGTTGGATGATTGTAGGTTGTATGTTCAGCATCAACATTTTGTAAATGTGCAGATTTGATTAAAATAGCTTCCTCGTTATGTGGATAAAAACACATTTCTGCATTGCATTTCTCTGAGAATGTATTTGCTGTTGCAAATTAGGTGTATGTAAACGTAATTTCTAGGATTGTGGATTCATTTTAGGTTGTAAGAACATTTGAAATCTGCAGAGAAACTGTGTTTTATGGTTTGTTTCTGTTTGAAAGCTTCAGGCTTACTGCTGAACACATCAGTGATGAGTCTGTAGAAGATATTACTGCTGCTCTGAATTCCTGGACTCCCTCCTGTGATTAACGTCTATCTGGAGGAAAAGAGCCTCCTCTCTCCTCTCTACCCCCATCGTTACCTTGACCTCCTTCCTCCTATCCTCCAACCCCCCTTTCACCCCTCCTTGTTCAGACTTCCCCTTTCTCTTCCCTCCTTCCTATTTCACCACTGGTGTCCAAGATTCTTTGGCTTCATGCTGTGATGAATGTTTGTCAGTAGACTCAACAGCTGAAGAGTCTCCTCTGTCCTCCATCATCTCCTCCTCTCACCACGTCCGCCTTCCCCCTTGTCCTCTTGTGTCTCGTCCTTCTCTGTCATCTGGACAACTTTTAGTCTTCCTCCTCAGTTCCTTTCCTTCAAAATATGTCAAAGGACTTGAAACAGCTGAGGAGTTTCTCCTCTCCTCCTCTCCTCCATCATCTCAAGGATCGGCCTTCATAATCTCCATCATTCCTCTTCTCTGTCTCTTTCTCCTCCATCATCAAGACACCCTCAAATTCTTTTTTCGTTTTCAGTTTCTTTCTGTCTTTGTTCAACTTTTTGATGAATGTTTGCCTTCTGGATCTCCCTTCATCTTCTCTATTACTCTTTCTGTCTCTTTGTCCTCTTCGATTTCTCCCTGTCTTTGTTCAAATTGTGATAAATGTTCATGAAAAGGACCCGGACTTCTTGTTCTATCCTTCGTCATCTTATAGACCTCCCTTAATCATTTTGGCTCTTTCTCCAATCTCTTCAGTTCCTCTCCCTCTTCCCTAAACTTGTAATACATGTTTGTTAAAGTTCCAAACAGCTGTGGAGTCATTTTCCTCCTTCATCGTCCCTTCATAATCTCCTCCATGTGTCTTTTTCTTCCTCCTCCTCCATCATTTCTTCACCTCCTCTTCCCTCCCTCCTTTCTTCGTGTCCAGATGAATTTTCGTCGGAGGATTTCAAAGTCGAGGAGTTCCCTCTCACCTCCTGCTGCTCCATCATCTTCTGGACCTCCTCCACCCCTTCTCTCTTTGTTCCCCTGCCTTCATGTTGTGATAAATGTTCATCAGTGGAGTCGATAGCTGAACTCGCTCCCTCTGTTGATGCTTGTAATCCTACCTGGTTATCCATCATCCTTTCTTGGGGATTGTTAGATTCTGGTTCTGTTTATTGAGTTCTTATTGAATCTTGAATCATATTCTTGTCATATTGTTTGAGTGAGAAGAAAACAAAATCTGAGAAAACAAAATTTACAACAGATTTAGGCTTCCACAGTCATTTGTCATGAATTAGGAGGTATTTCCATATTTTGTACTTTTTTCCTTGAGTTGGTCAGTTAACCCAAAATAGTCACGCTCTTGCTGCTTGTGATAATTAAAAGTCACAGGGGAAAGGTATCGAAAACAGGTCTAATGCAACAGAAAAAAAGCTTTTTGCAACAATACAATTATAGTCAACAGGGATGCCTGCTGCAGGAAATGCTGAGTCATGTGAAACATTTCTTCCTCCCTGAAGAAAATTATTTGCACACAGATTACATTTCGCTGTATCACTGCTGCTTGTTGTCAAGCTCAGACAGTCTTTTCCGATCCAGCTGTAGGTGCTGGAATTGGTAAACAAGCCCCTGAAGTTATTAAATGATATTAATAACTGGTGATTTTATAAATATCACTGACTCTTTTAATTTTCAATCACATGTGTCTGGCCAAACTCATTCCCGTGGCCACACTTTAGACCTAGTCTTTAGTCTGGGTCTGAGAAGACCATCTGTGGAAATCAGGGACATGTTTGTATCTGATGACCGATGCATTGTTTTTAACTGTGAATTACAGGCTGCTAGTGCTGAATTATCTCATGAACACACGCGTCCTTAATGAGCATAGTGCCTCAAAATTCTGTACACTGTTCAATTCTCCTGGCAGTGTGTTTCCTGATTCCTCCAATGCTAACGACTTGGTTGATTCTTTTAACTACCTGTGTTCTTCAACCTTAGATCTCATAGCTCCTCTGAAAAATAGACCAAACTCAAAGACTAGAAAACAGCCATGGTTAAATGACAGTATTCAATGCTGTAAAAGGAAATGCAAAAGAGCAGAACGCAGATGGAAGAAATCAGGTCTCCAGGTCCTCTTTCTGGCTATAAGAGTTATTACTCCTTTATAATAGGATGGTGAAGGATGGAAGAACATGTCATTTCTCTGCACTTATTTCTGCCCATCAGCACAACCCCAGATTCCTATTTAAGACTGTGGATCAGTTAGTTAACCCAGCCTCTCCTTGTGCCCCTGCTGATTGTGATGCTGATTGTGAAAAGTTTCTTTTGCACTTTGCTGGACAGGTGGAGTTAATAGGATCTGATATTTCCCCCAGTCCTGCCTTTTTAGATGTGGATCACCCGCTCAGGGATTCTTTGAACAATTTTTCTGCGGTTACGTTGCCTGAAGTCACAGACATCATGTCGCTTATGAGAGTATCCGCCAGCCCTCTGGACATAATCACTAGGTTTTTATTGGAAGTTATGGATTGACAGCTCGCTGTCTATTGGCTGCATCCCAGATTACTTTAAAACTGCTTGTGTCCAGCCAGTCCTAAAAAACCTGGACTTGATCCCACCCTCCTGGATAACTATCGCCCAATCTCCAAACTGCCTTTTATTTCGAAGATTCTCGAAAAACTTGTATCTAAGCAGCTTCTTGCTGCTGTGGAAAACAATGATACCTTTGAAAAGTTCCAACCTGGCTTTCGTCAGCACCACAGCACTGAGACAGCCCTTCTCAAAGTCACTAATGACCTTTTAATGAATGCAGACGCAGGCATGTGTTCAGTTCTCTGTACATGCTTTTATCTCCTCACGCCTTGATTATTGTAACAGCCTGTTTACTTTTCTTAATCAAAAACTTTGAAACGACTGCAGACTGTACAGAAATCTAGAGTTGCTAGGCTGTTACCAGGACCAAGAGGTTCGACCACATCACACCTGTTTCAGCCTCTTTACATTGGCTCCCTGTTTGTTTCAGGATTGATTTTAAGATCTTGGTCTTCATGGCCTGGCTCCAGACTATATTTTAGACCTTGTAATCCCTTATGAACCTTCACGTAGTTTGAGATCTTCGGGCAGGGGTCTTCTGTCTGTTCCTGGGTCCAGGATGAAAACTAAGGGGGACAGAGATTTTGCCATCAGGGCCCCGAGGCTCTGGACAACCTGCCCGAAGATATTAGGTTGTCTGAGTCAGATTCTTATTTTAAGTCTCTTCTCAAAATGCATTTTTATCGGAAAGCAGATCCTGATCTTACCTGAACTGTGTTGGGATTCACAACGGTTAAAGGGGCACCAAACTGTGTAGGTGCAATCAATTAAATTTGGCTATCAAAATTATCAAAGATAATCATAAATAATAATTTTAATGAATAAAGTCCTCTGGGGCACTTCTTAAAGAAGAGAAATTACTCTCCGCCGGGTGTGTGCTTGTAAAATTAGGGGTATATATGTATGATCTGTTTAGGATAATGGTGCCAAGTTAAAAGGAGTTAGTTAGCATGCAAAGACTCTGTCTGTGTGGAGCATAACTAACATCAACTTAGCATGTGGCTACCAAATTAGCCTAACAGATAACACGTCACAACAACAAACCTCAGAAAAACACATCAGTACATGTACATCATTAACTAAACAGTCCTGTGCTTAGCCAAGTACACCGTTACTCTATGCTATGCCCAGCTGTTACGTTAAGAGAGTTCAAGTGGGTGTCTGCTGGTGAGCAGGCCACACTGAGAGGGAGACAGCCATGGCTGTCCAGAGACAGAACCAACACCTTTTTATTGACCTGGTGACATCCGGGTCACAGGTCAGACTGGCTGTGTTCATTGGCTCTCAGGATTGTGGGACAAAACTAAAGTTCAGTTAACAATCACCCAAATGAACGAGTCCCAACAGCTGTCTGTTTATTTTATTGGTTTTTATGGATTTTATCATTCACTGTGGTATTTTATTTCTCTCTCTGTGAAGCACTTTGTACTTGTTTTGATAAGTGCTCTATAAATAAAGTTTATCGGTTATTATTATTAAACTTTTGCACACAAGATAAATAAAATATCATCTGTCAGGACTTTGGGGGCTCTGTAATAAGTAAAATTCAAAGCATTTTTACTAACAATTATTTGATATTCTAATGTAATAATGCAACACTAATGGCCATAAAAGGATGAGTATTTCATCTCTGGCAGTCATTAGTCATCATTTGTTTTTGTTCATAATTTGACTTATTCAACAAACAAAAATCTCTCTCCCCCCTCCTCTCTCCACAGCTCAGTGGCAGTGCTGAGGGAATGCATGAAAACCAAAAGTCTGGTTAGTTTCTTCCAGGAGAGACAGACGACTCTGAACCATTCTTTACCTTTGGAGACATACCTGCTCAAACCAGTGCAGAGGATCCTCAAATACCACCTGCTACTACAGGTAACAATACAAATAACACCTGCTACTACAGGCAACAACACAAATACCACCTGCTACTACAGGTAACAATATAAATAACACCTGCTACTACAGGCAACAACACAAATACCACCTGCTACTACAGGCAACAATACAAATAACACCTGCTACTACAGGCAACAACACAAATACCACCTGCTACTACAGGCAACAATACAAATAACACCTGCTACTACAGGCAACAACACAAATACCACCTGCTACTACAGGTAACAACACAAATACCACCTGCTACTACAGGCAACAATATAAATAACACCTGCTACTACAGGCAACAACACAAATACCACCTGCTACTACAGGCAACAATACAAATAACACCTGCTACTACAGGCAACAATACAAATAACACCTGCTACTACAGGCAACAACACAAATACCACCTGCTACTACAGGTAACAACACAAATACCACCTGCTACTACAGGTATCAACACAAATACCACCTGCTACTACAGGTAACAACACAAATACCACCTGCTACTACAGGTATCAACACAAATACCACCTGCTACTACAGGTAACAACACAAATACCACCTGCTACTACAGGCAACAATACAAATAACACTTGCTACTACAGGTAACAACACAAATACCACCTGCTACTACAGGTGACGAAACAAATACTACCAAATACCACATGTAGTACCTCAAATACCACCTGTTATTACAGGTAACACCTCAAATACTACCAAATACGACATTTAGTACCTCAAGTACCACCTACAAGTACAGGTAACTCCTCAAATACTACATGTAGTACTTGAAGTAACTGAATACAGGTAATTGTAATAATTTAGGGAACTCCAAAAGTATTACATTTTGTATATCAATACCACCTGCTCCTACAGTTAACACCTCAAATACTGCCAAGTACTACATGTAGTACCTCAAATACCATCTGCTACTATGGGTAACATCTCACATACTTAATGTGGTACTTCACATAGCACCTGCTATACTCCTCAAAATGCACTGCAATACTACTAAATACTACATGTCATACTTCAAATACCACCTGCTACAGGTAACAACACAAATAACACCTGCTACAGGTAACACCTCAAATACTACATGTAGTACCTCAAATACCACCTACTACAGGCAACAACACAAATACCACCTGCTACTACAGGTAACAATATAAATAACACCTGCTACTACAGGCAACAACACAAATACCACCTGCTACTACAGGCAACAATATAAATAACACCTGCTACTACAGGCAACAACACAAATACCACTGCTACTACAGGCAACAATACAAATAACACTGCTACTACAGGCAACAACACAAATACCTGCTACTACAGGCAATAATACAAATAACACCTGCTACAGGCAACAACACAAATACCACTGCTACTACAGGCAACAATACAAATAACACCTGCTACAGGCAACAACACAAATACCACCTGCTACTACAGGTAACAACACAAATACCACCTGCTACTACAGGCAACAACACAAATACCACCTGCTACCACAGGCAACAACACAAATAACACCTGCTACTACAGGCAACAATACAAATAACACCTGCTACTACAGGCAACAATACAAATAACACCTGCTACTACAGGCAACAACACAAATACCACCTGCTACTACAGGTAACAACAAATACCACCTGCTACTACAGGTAACAACACAAATACCTGCTACTACAGGTATCAACACAAATACCTGCTACTACAGGTAACAACACAAATACCACCTGCTACTACAGGCAACAATACAAATAACACTTGCTACTACAGGTAACAACACAAATACCACCTGCTACTACAGGTGACGAAACAAATACTACCAAATACCACATGTAGTACCTCAAATACCACCTGTTATTACAGGTAACACCTCAAATACTACCAAATACGACATTTAGTACCTCAAGTACCACCTACAAGTACAGGTAACTCCTCAAATACTACATGTAGTACTTGAAGTAACTGAATACAGGTAATTGTAATAATTTAGGGAACTCCAAAAGTATTACATTTTGTATATCAATACCACCTGCTCCTACAGTTAACACCTCAAATACTGCCAAGTACTACATGTAGTACCTCAAATACCATCTGCTACTATGGGTAACATCTCACATACTTAATGTGGTACTTCACATAGCACCTGCTATACTCCTCAAATGCACTGCAATACTACTAAATACTACATGTCATACTTCAAATACCACAGACAGCCACAGGTAGCACCTCAAATACTACATGTAGTAAATCAAATACCACCTACTACTACAGGTATCACCTTCAGTACTACATGAAGTACCTAAAATACCATCTGATACAATAGGTCACACCTCAAATACTTCATACAGTGCATCAAAAAGATGTACACAATGTTTTTAACACTCCACTGATCATTAAAATTGAATGCCATACTTGATTGATTAATGTGGAGTTGTGTTAAACATCTTTATGTCTGTGAGGATTCACTGAGGCTGAAACATTTCCCCAGAGGAATCTAATGGATCTTCATAAATCTTTGGTTTCCAGGCAACAAGTCTGTTTCCTGTCAGTAAACAGTGTTTGGCTAAAATTACACAGCAATAAAGCTTTTCCTCCACTCAGTGAGAAACATCCAGTGGAGACGGAGGACAGCTGAGGACACAGACCTCTCAGTGTGTCAGCTCTTTGAATTTAAAGACGAACGGCTGCAGTGTGTGTCCCACGTGTTTTGTTGTACGTCACTGTCAGCTCACATCTGCAGGGTTTTACTGTCATCAGAGTCCAGAGTGCATAACATAAAAGCTAGATGCCATTAAGAATTTGAAACGCAACCTTCCCAAATAAACAGCTGTATGTGTTCATAGAGCTACGGTAAGTACTGGCATGAAGTGTGGAGCTGCAGTCTGAAGAGATGGTTTTCAGCCTGCAGACAAAGATTTGCAATGACTCTGCTGTCCTGGCTTCAGTGGGGAGTCCATTCCACCACTGTGGGACCAGAACAGAGAAGAGCCTTGACCGAGATGAGTGACCACCGGGTCCTCTGAGTGATGGGACGGCCAATCATTCAGAGGTAGAGGAGGAGTGCAGGGTTTGACCGTGGATTGGTCATGATAACTCTACGCTGTTACTGTGCCCGATGAAGATGAAAAAGAGGCGTTTCATGCCACAGCGGATCCAAATTGAAAGTCAAATATTTTACAAAATACTTTAGAATACTGCACAAAATAGTCAAAAGTTTAATTTTCTTAATGCATCCATACTCAACTCAGATACTCAATATTAAAGAATCAGGAGCAAAAAAAAGAAAAGAAACAAGATTAGGACATTCCTTATTTTGACAGGATCCTGTCTTTAGGGGCCCCTGACTCTTTTGCAGGGCCGGTCTGCTGGACCTGGGTACTAATCCGCACCTGATAATAGTATCTATAATTATTTATCTAATAAATTCCAGCTCTCACTTCAATCATCAGTCACAGTCTTTACAAATGTCTTAACACAAACATCTGAAGATGTTCTGACGGTCTCATCCATAAAACACACACACACACACACACACAACATGCAACGCACAAATTCACAGAAACACACATTTGCACATAGACACACACACGCAGCTTTTCCCAATAAACTTGTTGAGTTTCTTTACTGGTACCAGTCCAAGCCCACCTCTGAGAGGAGCGAGGGATGATGAAACAGAGAGAAACTAACACACACACACACACACACACACACACACACAGATTTAAAGCCTGGTCTTTGTTCTTTGGTGTTTGGTCTGTATTATTTTGTGTTGTTGTTACTCTGTCTACAGTGGCCAGTTTAAACACTGGTCAAACATGTGTTTGGAGCTGTGCTGGGATTTTCCCATAATCCCCAACTGGTCCTGCTTCAATCGTTTCTGTGATGAACTGCTGTGTCAGCCAGTCGCTGGTTAGATTGTTTTAAACGGTTTAATTGTTCTTTTTATTCACTGCTTGAAAAAATAATCTTTCTAGAACATTGTACACACTCAGAAATGTGTTAGAGATAAACTCATTACAGCCTCCAAAGTCATTTAACATAATATGACGATCTGATGAAGTCGGATCTGGTAACATTTTTGTAAAACTTCACATGCAGCACAAGTCTGAACTGAATGTCATCACATTAACGTAAAGGCTACAGCAGCACAAGCTTAAACACACACAGAGTGTGTAAATGTTTCATCTCTTCTCAGGAACTTTCTAAGCACTTTGACAAGAGCGACCCTGGATATGAGGTCATTGAGGACGCCATCATCACCATGACAGCAGTGGCCTGGTACATCAATGACATGAAGAGGAAACAGGAACACGCAGTACGACTACAGGTAAGCACACACAGGAAGTATATGCTGTGTAACACCTGAAATACTTCTATGATCTTTGTAAGGGAAATTTTGCTGCAATGTCATTTTCCATTATAAAATAATGAATAAATAATGAGTAAGAGATTAAATCAGTAAATCACCAGACTCCCAAAGCCATAAAGAGGTCAGTTTTTCACTCTGAACGAGCCATAGTAACAAATAAGAAATCTATCTGAAATTATATTTGTCTAAAAATGGCTAGCCATGTCATCTTTCAAACACAATAGATCTAATTAACGAGATTTTCTTTAGCAAGGACCTCACCATCATCAGATGCGTTTAAATGATTTATTAACAAATACGAAGGATTATGAGCGAAGCTTGAACCCTTGTACTTCTTCGGTCTGTTGCTGCGCTGTGGGGAAGCTCTGATGGGGAATCCGCCGTAGCACCCGGGCACAGCGGACCCCCCAGGACCCTACGGAGAGTAGGAAGGAGGGGAAAAATAAGAGAAAGAAAGGGGTGGGAGGAAGGGGCGCAAAATACGAGAGCAAAAGAGGAGGCGATGGGTTAGGAAGTGGCGTGATTGAGGTGCAGTCCTGCTCCTGAAACTGCTAAATAGCTCCATTTTTTAAAGAAAAAGCTTCAAAAGCTGTTGAGCAATCTCTCATATTAGAACTGTAGAGGACCTCAGAAGGTTCCTTGAGGAATGCCTTCCAAAGTTTTCATGAACTTCCACTTCACAGAGAGTTATTTATGAAGCCTTTGGGATGAACCTTATGGTTTTCATTTTTGCACTCTTGAAAAGAACCATGACATGGATAATTAAATGGAAATCTAATTTAAAACAAAGTCACTAATTTGGTTCACATGTGGATGATGAGATTGTGTTTTTCTTTAAAAGAGGTTAAAGGATAAGTCTGGTATTATTAACAAATCCAGTGTTTAGACACAAACCAACAGAGTGTTGTCTGTCTCTCAGTAATTTCTAACTTCCCTACCCTGTCTGTGGCTCTCAGCTTCAAGACATAAATCTATAAAAATACTTCACAAATATAGTGTTTCATTTGTTTTTAAAAAGGCTCAGTGATTTCCTAAAACAGCTGGTCGCTAGTTTTTATTTTCAGTGACGGATTAATCCACATTTGGTGCTCTAATGAGTATTTGGGGCAGCAGGACGGTGTGTGTAATACTTGTAAGTACACACATTCATTGGTTTGGCTCTGCACATGGGATTTGATGACAAGAAGAAAAATATAGAATATCACCAGAGTTACACTTTAAATAGCTGTTTTTAAAAGTTTGTGGTGGAGACCTGCTGCTAGTGCTAAAATAATTCCAAGTCACCAGCTGGGCAGACAGCTTCTGGTCAGCTGGGAGATTAAAAAGCGATTTTGTTGTCATCTGAAAGAGGGCTAACGTTTGCTAGTGCTTCCTCCAGTCCTGCTGTCTTAAAGGTCATCTGAAGGATTTCAAACTGTCACAAAGGTTGAGAAAAGTTTCCACCATCTTTTAGTTTATGAAACCTTTTAATAGTAAGCCCTTACCTGCACAGTGTTGAAACCGCTTCACGACACGTGGAGATTCAAGCTGCGTCTCCTCTCTGAGCATCCAACCAGGGAGAGACAGCCGGAGGTCAGCTGCTTGACCTTTAGGTGTCAAACGCTACAGCTGCCACACACTGTTACACACACAGGAGCATGTTATTAACTTGTTCCATGACACGTGGATGTGTGCGGCGGCTTCTTCCCATCCCCAGCTGAGTTTGAACACCTCTCCTGTCATTTCTGCTGTTGGAACAGCTCATCAGTGCGTAGAGGGTTGATTACCATCACATCTCAGTGCCATGTTGGAAGATTTAAATCAGTGGAGGTATCCATCCACACTTTACCAGGGAACGTAATCCATCCTTCACAAAAACATGGAGGGTGCTTCTGCCTCCGCAATCTGCACATAGCACTGGAGTTTTTCCAGTTTTATCTTCATCATTCATTTATTTTCTGGACTGTTGTGCGCCCCTACGGTACACAACCATAAGTACACCTTTAGGCAAAAGCTCAGGGTACGTTTGCACGCTTGCAGGTCTTAGACTACAGGTTGGGTCTGGAATTGATTCATTGATTTTAGAGATAATTGCGGGTAACAGGTGGTCAGTTACTTCTGCACACCGCAGGTAGGGTTAATTGGGGCAAAAATCAAAAGGTACCAGATGAAGTACAACTGTTTTGGACAGGTCTTCATCAGTTTAGTCGCAGTTTTAATGCCGTGGGGCCTACACACGCAACAGAAGCACAAAACAATCATGTCAGTGGCAACAACAAGTGGTCCAGTAAGCTCAAATGGTTTGGTCCTGTAGTCTCAAACTGTGATAGTTTAGTGTACATTTCTACGTCTCTCTCACTCTCTCTTCCAGCTGGTTGTGTGAGGTCAAAGGTCGTCTCCACAGCTGGCTGTCGTACAGCAGAGGAGCTGACTCATTAACGAACAGTTGGGACTCTTCTGAGAAATACACGTATCGAGGTTGTGTGTTGAGGAATGGTTTAGCGGTTCTGCCGGTGGCTGCAGCTGACCTGAGTTTCATAAGTTTAAACTTTAACCCCTAAAGGTTCACGGAGCTGGAAGTGCACAGGTGTTGACCGTAGACCTCTCAGCAGCTGGGACCGGAGGTGAAACGAGGGTTCAGATGGTTTAGTCTTTCCTTTCCAGACGATATATCCCTAACTAACCCTAACCCCAAACAATGTTCTAAAAGTCAAATGGTCTGAAAGGAGACTGAACAGCCGGTTCTGGACGATTCTTTTTGTTGACCTTTTGTGACGAACAGATTTGTTCTTAAGTGGCACGTTTGATTGATTTTAAGAAATGTATTTAATTGAAACTAAATCAATTTGTAAAAACAACAAATGTATTTAGTTTAAATTAAATAAATAAGGAGTCGTCCAGAATTCACCACAGTTTGAGTTAATGCTCTTTCTGCAGGTCTCTGTCCCCGTGAACAGCCTCTTTAGCACCTGACAGTGTAACATTACCTGTGTTTAAAATGAACAGTACTCTGTCAACGCTGATTTAGCCGCCATTTTACACATGGACTTTGTTTTTTTAGCATATATCTTCATATAAGACCCTTCCTGCTTTTACTAAAGACACGGTGCAGCTCTGTGATGTCACATCCTTGACAGCTGTAGTTATATTTTCTAACTTTATCGTGTTCCCTGATTCCACAGCTGACAATTTGTAACTTATGCACAACTGGAGTGGAACAGGCGGCCTTACATAGCTATGTGGGGCACCGATTATGCTAATCATCAAATTCCACAATCACACACCTTCTCATGAACAGTCGGCATTCATCAAGATGAAATGAACAAAGCGTTTCTTGAATCCAACTTGCAACGCTCACATCAGCAAAGCTCAGAAAAAAGAGGTTTAGGATACGAAACAAAAAACGTTCTCGTGTGAGGCCCAAAGACTTCATTCATGAGTGTACATTTCATAAAGTGACTGTTGAAAAGGAACATAACACAAAAAGCTGTGTTACAAGCCTAAAGAACCATTTTCAAAAAACGTTTGCAAAAAACGTGAACCCCTGATTGACTGGACTGATTAAGGTGCAGTTCTTGAAAGGTTTAGAGCATTTCAGGGTTCTTTCGTAGAAGCATTTGATTTTATAAAGGACCTTTCTGTACATCACCATGAAGGTTCAGGTAGTAGAACCCTTTTTAGTTAACATGTGCTGGTTCCACCTGGCTCGTTGCACAGATCAGGACCTCTGTGGGTTTGGGGAGTTTGTTCTTGAAGCTTTTTCTCTGAATAACCTCTCACATGTGACCTCTCGCCTCCTTCACAGGAAATTGAGTCCCTGCTGGTGAACTGGAGCGGCCCAGACCTCAGCGGGTTTGGAGAGCTGGTTCTGGAAGGTTCCTTCAAGGTCCACAGAGTGAAGAAGGAGCGAGCTTTCTTCCTGTTTGATAAGATGCTGCTGATCGCCAAGAAGAGGCTGGAACAGTTCGTCTACAGCACGCATATATTTGTAAGTTTGTCCGCAAATATTTTCATTGATTGTTACGAACATCCTGCTTCAAACAACAGCTGAAATGCTGACCGCGACTGACCCCTGGTTTATTTTTATGCAAATGGTCATAAAAGATACTGGAAATCAAAACAAAATATCTGCAGCTCCAGCTGAAATAAGTGTAAAGCACAAAAGTGGATTTACAGGTTGATAAATATGTACGCTATAATACAATGTAATAACATAAGTACTAAGTAACAGTGCAGTAATGAGTCCTGTCGAGTGAAGTGTAGCAGATTAAGATGATTATGAGACGGTGTCCCTTATGTCCCTCTCTCTCTGCTGCAGTGTTGTAATCTGCTGCTGGTAGAGACTGTGAAGGACCCTCTGTGTTTCAAAGTGTCGGATCAGACGATTCCCAAGCAGCAGCACACCGTCCAGGTGAGTGCTGGAGCGAAGTCACCCCGGGATCGAGTCCGAGTCCCAGGTCATGTCTGAGACTGCAGGATCGTGCCACAGTCATCAGTTTGAGTCCGTCTGTGAACGAAAGAAGTTTAGCATCCTATAAACTGGGGTTTCAGTGTGTGATGTTAACAGCACAGAAACATGAACGAATGACAAATATGTTTTACCTGGAAAGGTCATACAGCAAGGTGTCTACTTCGTGTACCGGCTGTTCTCCACATTACTTGTTTAATACTTGTGTCGTAACTGCAGACAAAGAACCAGGAGGAGAAGAGACTTTGGGTGCACTACCTCAAGAGGCTGATCGTAGAAAACCATCCTGCTTCTCTCCCACAGAAGGTACGGTTATTTGTTATTGTCACAGTCACCATTATAACGATTATCTATATTATTATTTGCAGTAGTAAACATTAGTAGTAACAATAGCTGCAGTGCTAACAACAAGAGTTGTGGTAGAAGCAGCAGCCTAATAGTAGTTGCAGTAGTACTAGTAGTTGTTGTATCAGTACCAGGGGAAGTAGTGTTCCTGCAGTACTGGCAATATTAGAGACAGAAAAGGAAGTTGTAGTAACTGCAGTAGTAGTGATATTGTTAGAAGTAGTATTGCTGTAGCACTTCCATTAGCAGTAGTATTGGTAGTAGTAACCTGGAGTTCTACTCACAGTGTGTTATTGGTACCTGTGGTAGCAACAGTGGTTGTTGTTGTAATACTAGTAGTAGTAATAATGGTTGTATTCTTGTAGTACTGCCAGGAGCAGAACCAGATGAAAGTATTAATAGTGTTTATTGTAGTCTTCTGTGGGTCTTTGCTGCCACCTGCTGGTCTTCCCTGCACTATAAACCTTTGGAGATGGATCCGTCAGAGGGAAGACCTGCTGCATAAATACATCAACGCCGTGAAAAACAAACAATCTTCTTCTTCGGTTCCTGTGCGAAACATGAAGTGATCGTCTCTGTTGGAAAATTCTGTCTGTGCATCTGATGTGAAGCATCTCCTTTACCAAAAACAATAACAGTATCGACTAACAGCACCTTCTGCTGATTTAATCGTTCATTTCTAAAAACCTGTACAACAGTAAAACTATTGCTAATGAATGTCCGCCCCCCCCCCACCTGCTGTTGCTTTCAGAGGAGCTGAGCCTCCCTGTCATTTCAACACAGGGCTCCATTCCCAGATTCAGTACTTCAAAGTACTTCAGAGTATTACTCTGTCAAACAAAGATGAGACATTAAGTTCCCAAACAGACACTCGCTGTCAGACCGTTCACTTGGAAACAGCACCTCATGAAATGTCTGGGGCTTTAGGAGGAAACATTCGTCTTCTGTCTGTTATCAAGTTTAACTGGTGTAAGAATATCTTCTGTCTCGTTGACTCACTGCCGAGTGTCATTCCTTCCAGGCGAGGCAGGTCCTGGGAGACAACTTCTGTCAATGTGAGTCCACACACACACACACACACACACACACACACACACTTGTGTCACTATCCCCGTGGGGGACAGTCATTGACATAATGCCTTCCCTAGCCCCTTACCCTAATTAGAGGTTCATACGCATTTGCTAGTTCTTATTACGGCTTTTTCAAAAAGGCTGCATTCTACTGTTTGGCCAGCAGGGCGAGTAAAGAGCCATGTTACTGATTCACAAGCTCTTACAGCTTGACAGGGATGTGCAGTGACCATGTAACTGTAAGGTCAGAAGGCTATTCAAACGTAGTAATGCAGCCTTTTTAGCCTAAAGGAAAGCTAGCCCTATCAGTCACGCATCTTCAACTAAGTATTAAAGCTTCACAGCAATGTCTAGGAATAACAACTTTGCTAGTTCAAACTTCATAATACCTTACTCTTGTAAGGGTAAAGGACAGGTAACCCCAGCAGTTACGCATCTTCACCTAAGTATTGCAACAACGTGGTTGTAAGTAAAGACAAGTCAAACGTCCTTTAAGGATGCTTGAAAGGTAACCCTTGTAATTACACCTCTGCAACTAACTATTACAACTCGAAGGATGTCTTGTAAAAATGACTTTGTAAGTGCAAAAGGCCAGTCCAACGTCATTATACTGCCCTTTAAGGATGAAGGAAAGGTAGACCTAGCAATCACGCGTCTTCCAATGAGTGTTACAGCTGGTGTAGGGTGTCCATATTTACAAATTACAATTCTAGGACCTAATCCCCACGATAACAGCCTCTTTCAATAACAAATGAAGAAGTTGTAGTTTTGTAATTAGCTGCATGCGCACCACAGAGTCAGGAAGATGCAGCACCTTTTGGAGGGACTCTTAACACGTTATCCTACAAACGCTTTGTCATTTTTGTTATTTCCTGTTAAATTGCAGCAAATGTGCTGAAGGGAGCCTTTCTGCCAGAAAGCCCCGAAGGCTAACTTGTCCCCCCATGCGGCTGTGGCTTCGTGGTAGAGCGGGTCGTCCACCAATGTGTCAATGATTAGATTAGATTTAACTTTATTGTCATTGCACTTGTACAAGTACAAGGCTATTATTTAGCTACTTTGGACTGATGAGCAGTTAGCACCTGCCATCAGTGTGTGAGGCGCTTTGAGTGGTCGGGAGAGTAGAAAGGCGCTATACAAGTACAGTCCATTTACCATTTACATGCATTTAGGCCAGACTCACAAAAGGTTACTCCTTAGGAATACGGCTTCTCATCACAGCTTGATGAGCGGCATTGTGGACTGCTGAACCTTAAAATTACAGCTTCCATAGGGGAATGGGGATACGTATTCCCTCACGATTACAGCCTTGACAGTCGTCCTCATGGCGTTACGTACAAATCAGTTAATGGGTTACTCTTCAAAGGACAATGTCCTAATGATTGGGGTAACTCTTAGAAGCATGTCCTTACGAGTATGGCTTGGACACTAGTAGTTGTGGACTTTATAATAGAGAAGTGTGAAAATGAGTCCTTCTGATTACAGATTTAAAGCGCTTGCTCTCACTCAGAGAACCAGGGTTACGTAGGGGTTACTCAACAAACCAAATCCGTATGATTACGAATTAAACACTAGAAATAATGGCTGTGACCTATAGCGCCACAAGGTGTTCACTTTAGAGAATTTCACCCTCATCCGCTGGCAAGCCTGCCTGAATTTTGAAAAAAGAATGGAAGTCAATGGGAAACGGTACGCCGCATCATTGACATTCGTCTATGGAAATCCTTGTTTACTAGTTTTACAGCCAGTACTACAAGCTAGTTATTACGGTCTAAAACCCCAAACCTCTAACCCTAACCTTAACCCAACTGTAACCTAAGTCTTAACCCTCAAAAAGTCTTTTTTCCAGTTCTGTTCTTAGGAATTTTACCATTTATGCATAAATAAACCAACTCTGAGTAAATGTTTCTAGCACGTGCCGATGGGGTGACATCATTTCCTGTATTTCAGCTCCTCAGTTCGACCAGGACAACCTGAAGAAGTCCTCCGCATCATCACGATTAGACGATATCCACAGCTATCACAGAGGAAGACGTCAATCAGGTCAGGGTTAGTCGTCTTTTTACTCCTGCTGCAGATAAAAACTAAGAAAATATGGCACATCATACAGTATCAGTCTTTTTGTTATACATCCAGGAGATATCCAGGTGACTCTATATTTTTCTTGTAATTATCCCACGTGCAGAGTGAAACCAATGATGAAAGTATCTACTAACGCGTACTGTGTGCGTATCACAGCCTCCACTGATGTCCAGAAACTATTAAAACACATCAGCGAGCCGCTCTGTTGCACTGGCTGACATGTTCCTTCATCACCACGAACACACACACTGTAGTTTATTCTGCCTCCGCCCCACACACACCGTCCTGCTGCCCCAAACACTCACTACAACACCGCATGTGGATTCATCCGCCGCTGGAAATAGTCCCCAACAGACGCTCTGTTTCCTCCTGTTAGTCTGATAAAAGCTACAGCGAGCGGCTGTTTGAGGAACTGAGCCTTTTATTAAATGCATATCTGTGAGGTGTTTTTAAAGATTTACATCTTCAGGAGGAACCAACGGGCTCGGAGCTGAGAGCCGCAGACAGGAAGTCATACAGTGTTGAGAGACGGACTAATATGTTGTTGATTTGGCTGTGCACATGATGTTCAATGACAAGAATAGAAATATAAAATCGAATTTAATTTAAAAGTTATGCGATTTGTAGTTAATGAGTGATACAAAAGCATCAACATGGTCCTTTAAGTAGATTTTCTCTTTAGAAAATGGTGGAAACTAGAAAGTGCTTCCACTAACAAAACACACAATTATTTGGGGAAAGGAGGGAATCTGAAAGTAACTAAACACAGTAAAACAAAATTAGAGGGTTGTTTTATAAGCACTGAAAACCGGCTATGAACTGCTATTACACAAAATGGAGTCTAGATAAAAGCTGATGTCTATTAAAGCTCTAAAGGCAGATGAACATATGTTGAAGAACGTTGTCAGTCATTCCAGTTATTCAGCAGGTATTCTAAAGTAACTGAGGGTCTCTTCGCTCTGTTTGTCCCTTTAGAGCCTCCAGAGCTGCTGATGTACACACCTGAGAAGTCCAGGAAGAGTCTGCCCCTACTGCTGGAGGGAAACCTGCCGTACAGACGCACCCGGAGACAGTCAGGTAGACAGAGACTTAATGTAAAGCACTAGTAGAAATAGTCCACATTAGGACGGATAGAAACAACTGTCCATCATCTGCTGCCTGAGGACAGCTACCAACAGGCCTTCAGTCACCTGCTCAGGGTCCACATGACCCACACTTCAGACTTTTAAGTCTTCTGTCATATCCAGATGTTCAGCTGATCCAGCTGTGATGCAAAGTTAATGAGATTATGAACATTTTTCCTAATAATAACTGAGAAGAAAAACACGCTTCCAGACCCTGAAACCCCAACCTCAAAGTTTCTTATTTTCATGAGAAATGTGGGTCGTGTATGTAATATGTAATAACGAGAACATTTTACAATATCAACAGCATTAAGTGATGTTGTTATAACAAGTAAGCAAACTTCGGTAATCCTGAACCAAGTCTTTGTTTCTTTTACAGCTCCAGCTAAAGACATTGAAGCAGCGTTTCATCCCAACGGTGAGAACATTTCCTCTCAAGTCACCTTTCAGACACGCATTCACACGTATAATGAGCCTGGACCTCCTCATGTATTCATGTTTCTGACAGTGTAAGTGCAGGGTTTGGTTTTGGCACAGCTGTAGAGAACCCAACGAATTCAAAGCAGACCCACTAAACTTGTTAAAACAAGGCACCAGAAACAGTTTCATAGGGATTTAGCTGTAGTATGAATGCCAAGTAGTGAAGTGCCTGTCAAACAATAGTAACATCTTGTTAACATCTGTCTCCCACCCATCTCTCTTCTTCTTCTCTTCTCCCTCCACTGACTCTTTCTCACCACCCTTGGGAATCCTGCAGCCTTGAAGGTAAGACAGTGTTTCAGCACATTCATACTCCGCTGGCTGTGTCAGAGTCCCGCCATATCCATATCTGTTGCGTCGGTGTAACACCAGGTGTCAATCACAGACTGATGTGGTTTTGGTACACAACAGGGAGCCTCAAAATCAAACCGAAACGTACTTATAATGTGGATAATACAAACTTTGAGTTTAACTTTAAACACTTAATAACTAAATCCTCATCCATGTCAACAGCTGATTGTGTTTTTCAGCAGAAATAAATTATTTTCTGTATGTTTCTGACTAAAAACGGATCATTTAATCAATGATCCATCCTATTCTGAGGGACTTTTTTGTATTTAAGTACCAAAAACAAAGTTATGAAAAATGTATTTAATAACTGATAATAGCACATAGAAACTAACATCAAGCTCATCATTGTCACTCCCCAGTCTCCGCTGTGCTGAGTTTGGTGTATGCTTGCGGGGAGTGATGAGGTCAGAACCTAAACACGATATAGTAGTCTGTATTCACACAATAATCTTTCCCACAAGCGTTAATGTGATGTATTCCCTGTTTAAACAAGATGTTGAGGTGGGACATACCACTGGAAGGGACCATTTGATAGTGAGTGGTACAGCATGAGTTCACAATTAAAAAGGACTGGATTGAGGAAGGAACTGGGTTGGGAGACAGTTTATTGTCAGATTCAGACAGATATGTAGACATGTAGCCAGCAAGGTGAAAAAGTAGTCATCCTTTCATGCAGACTGCGTGGCTTGATGTTGTTTTTGCAGCAGGCGGGCAGTGAGGGCGAGCTGTGCCAGGCAGACAGTCTGGGCTCAGCAGGAAGCAGCAGCACGCTCGCATCCTCCGTCATCGAGGTGGAGGTCGAGAGGCCTGAGCCAGGCCTGATGCCACAGCTGCAACCAAATCAAGGAGAAGAGGTATTTTACTGTGACAGGGATGAGGTGTGATGTGACGTGACGTGACGTTAGATTACATTAGATTACATTAGATTATATGAGACGTGACATTTGATGAGATTGTATTATAGATTAGATGTAACACATAACATAACATGACTTGATTTTATATTATATTATAATATATTATATTAAATTAAGTTAGATTGGTTTGGAAGTGATGCAACATTAGGTTAGATTAGATTAGATTCTCCTTTGGGTATTGGGTACGAGGCTGGCGTTCAGAGATGTAGGTTTGAAAATTGGACTCAATCTGACAAAAATGTATTGCTGAAATAATGGGAAATTGTGAAAATTAGTAAACTTGAATTTATTTGACTTAAGTTGAAGGATATAAAAGACTTCTGCTTGTTTAATACTAATAGTATCCTATTGTAATCAAATTTATTCTTTTCCATTCTTTTCAAATGAGGAGGAAGAGGAAGAAGAGGAGTTGACCCCCCTCAGCCCTCCTCCCACCCTGTCCATCACAGAAGAGATCCTGGAGTTCATCAACCAGAGCAGAGCCAGGGAGGGACTCACCACCATTCACACTGACACAATGGTAAGAATACACTCTACTCTAACTGAAACATAAAAGACTAAACTCTACTTAAATACATTGTCACCTGATTCTCCAATACACTAAATCAACTTTAATCTACTGTAATACCATCTGTAATCCACTGTAATCTGCTGAACAAAATCAGCCAGACCAGAGTTAGAAATACACAAACAGTTTAAAGCCCTGCTAGCAGCCCCTAGAGTCATGTACTTTAAACACCAAAATGTGAAGGTTTTGTACAAAATGAACAAACTGACATTTTTGCTGCTTATTGAGTCTCATCACTAGTGGGACAAAAAACTTAACATTTGTCCTGAAAGGGCATATATTCAATAAATTCAGGGTTCGTCAGCTGGGAGTATTAATGGGCTCAGCAAATTTAATGCCTGTTAGGTAGTGATATTTCTTGTATGTAAGTGCCTGATGATAGCACTTGTGGAAAGGTCAGGGGAACACCGACACCATTCATCCTCTTGGGACCATGAATTGGCCAATAACTGTATAGATATCTTGGTCTAAGTCAAAGTATTAGACAGAGCAACAAACATCCCATTTACTGTGTTCTGTATTTCCCTTGTTCTGGTGCATTGTTGAAGATAGGCCTCACTTTTATTGACTGACATAATGACATCCAAGATGCCACTTTTTACATATTTATATACGTACTACTTGTACTGATGGATGTCCTCCAAAGGGTCTGTTATAGAACTACAACTATTATTCATAGTAGAGTAATTTTAAAACACTGTTGTCTTACTTTTCTTACAGGAGCAGGTCCTGGATCAGCCCAAAGAGAGTCAGCCTCCATCTAACCAGAACAATTTCACCTGCCCACTGCCCCCAGTTGCCTGCCCCTCCAGCCCAGAACAAAGACCCACAAAGCAACAGGAGCAGGAAAGAGCAGGGATGGATAATGACAGCACCCTCCAAAGTCAGACCGGTGGCTTTGCAGAGGAAGATGGACTTGAAAACGAGACAACTACAAATGAAGTCCAAGAAATTCCAGAGGCAACAAGTCAAGTGGAAAAGGAAGTGGAGGCGGATGGAGAGACACAAGGAGAAGTGGTAGAAAAAGAGAAAGAAGAGAAGAAAACAAGGGATGAAGGAGAGGGAGAGAGTATCATCCCTGCCCCAACATCAGATCTTCATCCCTCCATCTCAGCAGAGGAAGAAATAGAGAACAGCAGCAGTTGTCCCTTACCCAGGAAAGAGGTGATAACTAAGGCCAACATTTCCTCCCCAAATCCAGATCTCCTTCATCACCCCATCCAGAGACGCCAGCCGCCCACTAGAGGCTCCCACCTAACCAAACGTGACAAGAAGATCATCGAAAAGATCAGGAGTTACTATGAGGCAGCAGCCGAGGCTGAAGAGGAGGAGGAAGAGGAGGAAGATGAACAGGGAGAAGGAGTGGCATCAAGAAGGAGGAACAGTTTCTCACAAATCCCATCTGGCTTGGTAAAGGATTCTGTATCACGCTTTGATGTGGGTGGACACCAGGGAGAGCCAGAGAGTGGACAATCCAAGTATGAAACAACTGAAGCAATCGATAGAGAGACTGATCAAGAGACAGAGCCCTATTCCCCCACTGGTCCCATCTCTTTCCCTACTCCACGCTTAGCAGATGCAGAGAATGATAATCCAATCAGCTCCCTGGATTTTGATGCAGAGGCCTCAATCAAGTCATCAACCTCTACCGTGATGCAGGAGAGGGAGACCCCAAACCAAGATGGTCTGAATCTGCAGTCGAACCCAAACTGGCCTGTTGGAGAAGAGGCTGAGATACAGGACAAAAATGGAAAGGTCTCCAAAGGACCATTGGAGAAAGGACTGGAGGAAAGGCAAGAGGGGAAGACAAGTGTTGTGGCTACTGGGGAGCAAAGTGGAAATTCACTGCAAGGAGAGGGACCAGCTATTACCAAACAGTACAAATGCAGAGATGAAACAACCAATACCAGTGTTGGAAACCAAGCTGTTATGTATGGGCATGAATCTTACCAAGCAGGCCCAGCAGAACCAAATGAAAACCACAAAGAACCCTCTACACCTCTGTCACCTACAGAACAATATCAAAAAACTGAGACCAAAACGCAGTCCTCTTTGACTAGAACCAAACACAGAGACTTGGCTAAGCCCTGCGGGAACCTCGAGGGTCTTCCCAGTCAGATAAAAGTGGGTCGATGGTCCCGCCACTCCAGAATTGTCACTGCTAACCGGGCCTTGTTTGAGGCCATGGGATCGGACGTAGCCAGTATTGGGTTATTTGAGGCCAGCCCTGTGGTGGATCCCATGCTGATGAAAAACTCAGAGCGTATTCTGAGCAAGGTCCAAACATTGGCTCGGATGTACAGTACCAAAGCTAGTACCATGAAGGTCCCACTGCATCAGAAACGGGCTAGCGCTGTACGGAACCCATCATGGGGCTCAGGTAGACTGTCTGAACACTCAACTCAGACCCAAACCAAAAGCCAGACACAGGTTCAATCTCAGACTCAAATACATACCCCAACTGAGTACCGGCAGCAAACACATTACCAAATGGAAATCAATCAATCAAATACCCACACAGAAACCAAATATGGAACCCAAACTCACTCAGAGGCCAAAGTTCCAAGCCAAACCATAACACAAGCTAGGCAGCAATCGCAGATCCAAACTAAAAGCCAGATGTGGAGTCAGGCACAGACACATAGCCAGAACCAGACCAAGACTTGCAGCCAGTACCAGACCCAAACCATGAGCTGGGAGGACCAAACGATCCAGGAGGAGAGGATGATAAAGAGAGCAGAGAGCCTGACAAATGGTAGGTTAGACTTTCTAAAACATCTAAGATACAATGAGTTGGGGTTTCTTGGAGATTCAGTAGTCTGGGCCTCAAGATAATTTCACTGTCAGACTGGCCAACATTGCCACCCTGAGAGCAATGCTGCTACATAGCTAACAACTTATTTATTTGTGATCAATTACAATCCATTACTGAAGTATTTGTTCTCTGTTGTTCTTCTCTAGATTTCGAGGAGACAGTCATAGCCCCCTGTGAGCCTCTGCTGTTTGGTCATGTGTTTGTCAAAGAGCAGCTAACCCTGGCCTGTCACCACCAGACAAATGGATTCACTCTCCAGGCCCAGGGACTTCATCTCTGCCTTGACCAAAGAAAGAGACTCCAGTGTGGGCTGTAGATCAGGTGACAACTCCCAGACTTCCACCACACCTGGGGAAAATCCATTCACTTCTCTTAGAGATCAGTCATCCAGTCAGGCCCAGGCTAACAGCCACAACTCTGGGGACTCATCCACTGACACCTCCTTGGCTTCTGCAGCATCCAGGCATCACCTCAGAACACAACCTGAAGATCAGAGCTCCAGTTTGTGCTGCTCTGCCAGTAACAGCCCCTTGACATCAGCCATGACCTTGGATTGTACAGTCACCGAGTTCAGGGACTACTGCTCTACCTCTTCCACAGGGACAGGCGAAGCCCTGAATCAAAATGAGGAGGTTTATTCAGATACTGAAGAGACCGAGAAAAGAGAGGGGTGAGTGGATAATATTTACAGAAATGGGTGGTAAAAAACATAATAAACAAAACAGCAAGATGAAAGTAAAGGAAGAGAATAGACCCTTTGACTTTTGTTGGCAACTAAATAATGCGTATATGCAAATAAACAATAGCACTGGGAATGCACTGTGACCCACCTCCTACACCACCTACTACAATGACCTGTATTTAATAGTGATATGAAGGTGAAGGTTTGGGGAGCTGAATGGTGAAATCAGTAGAAAGTGGTTGAAAAAACATTTTTAGAAATTGAGTGTAGCTGAGGTGGGACACGCTGGTGAAAACCACCACTGCTAAGATTGATAGGATAATAGACCTATTACAGAACAAATAATAAATCTTTCTAATAAAACAGTATTTTCCTAATCTTAATTAAGACAAACACTGGAAGAGATAAAATTGGCAAGAGAGGCCCTAACTTTTTGTGGGAAAATGTAATCAAGACAGGATTTGGCAGGTCTCCCATTCTCAGGGTTTTTATGGAAGCAGCAATTGGTGCCCATTAGAGGAAATGCAGCTTAAAGATACAGCTGTACTGATTTCAGCATTACATACAGTTATCATCTATCATTATCCTTCATGTATATTATCATTTTGTGTAATTTCCCAATACAAATCTTACCCATTGCGTCTTTCAGTCTGGACTTACTGTATATTCTAAAGTCACTGTTTGATTCTCCTCCTGGTTGTCTGCAGGTTAGAGCTGAGTGCTGGATGCCCTGTTTACTCAGTCAGAGAAGACTCAACATATATAAACATCATTACCCAACCAGCACACACTGAGCCAAATCTCTCTGCCCACAGAATATCACAGCAGGATATATCAGCTGCACACTATATACAAGATAAACATGTACCAGAATACAAAATTACCACAGGACATACTGACAACAAAGATACGTTAACCAAAGATGTGCAGAGTGTTCATGCAGGGCCTGAATACTTGGTTTGCACAGGACCCATAGATGGAAAGGCATCCCCAGCAGAGTTGGTACTGATGGTAGTGTCTACACAGAGCCAGGCTCCAACAGAATACCACAGATCCACGTTGCCTCAACCAGGACTAGCTGGAGAACAGGCCCAGAGGGAAACACTTTACCTGGGGGAGGGAGGCGCCACAACCCTGGGGGCCTCGGGAGGGCCAAAGAAAGATGAGCCCCCAAGCGAGCAGATGAAATTAAATGAGACGAAGAATGATTTAAATGATTCTTCATCACAAACCAGGATGATTCTACAAGGTTCAACAGTGATCTTTACAGAAGAGCCACCATATTACAGATCCTCAGGAGAGCTGGTTGTTTCACCACCCCTGAGTCAGCCTTCCCACATGACCTTTGACCCCTCACAGGTTTCTAGTCATACAGTCACAGAAACCCCAGAGGTTCACAAAACAAGAGGACGGGCAGCACCAAGTCCATTGTCATCGGCTCAAAACTCAGAATCAAATCTAACCCAACCACCCCCTCCATCGGTGCGGTCTACAGGCTTTCTACCAACATTCACCAGCCAGAGGCCGCCAGCCCTACCCACTACAATGGGTAAACGGGCTCAGTCTAACACCAGGAATGTCAATAACTCCTCTCCATACGAACATAGGTATGTCTGTGGCAGATTAAAACATAATACATTTGAAAAAACAACAAAATGGTAACAGCCACTACCCTTTGTACCTTCTTAACAGCTTGTATTTACTATCAGGGGACAGAAAGTAGATGTTCAACAAAGGGAATTACTAATTTGCAGAATCTCCTCAGTCTATATAAACCTGATCCTAAACCCTGATTGGTTTTGTGATAAAAACAAACCAAAAGCCAGGCCAAGTGTTCTTGGGCCTAAGGGCTCTTCTGAACTGTTAGAACTTCATGCCAGAGAGTAATAACACGGTATAGAATTTGTTGTTGTACTTGTTATCGGTAGGAAATTTGCCTTGAGGGAAATTAGTAGGCTGTGTTACACTTCAACTATTTGCATGTGTGTGGGCTAAAATCAGTTAAAGGGTTTTGCCAAGCTAATGGAAAATGGTAGAAACACAAACAACATAGAAGCTGAGAGCAGTTTTTGGCCCCTTAAATGGAGATCCCAACCTTTTGAGTCCTAGGTAGTCCCAGCCAAAAATTAAACTTCTGCACTATTGTCTTTTATTTTCTATGCTTTTCCATACAAGATGACATATCGTATAATCACAGCTACATTAGGATGTACTGAACATGAAAACACTGTTAGATTTGAGTTCTGCCTTGCAGAATGCACTTAGATAAAGATAAGATAAATCATTAAATAATTCATTTATAATATCTTCTATCTATATCTATGATATATCACAAAATGCTAATTCAAAAAGTAATGGAGGCATGTAATTATGACAACTGCAGAAATGTACAACAATGATAAAACTGATGATTTAAAACCACTGACTCCATGGCCTCTCTGAACTTACGTGGGCCCAGCAGAGACAATAGTAATAGACGGGGACTCTGTTTAGAATGGGGAACATTTGAAATGCTAAATATGGTGTCAACGATGCCTGTGTAGTGCGCCTGGTGCACAGCAACAGTTCCCATACCATATTCTCTTTAGAGAAATTACACTTTATAACACAACATATGTCCAGATGATAGCCAGATTTGAGCACAACAGTCTCTCTTTTTAAAACAATACCCACCTTTAGAGTTGAGTCCCCATCTCCCTGCCAATACCTGTCTCATTTACTCGCCTCCACTTTCCACCTCTTCAACATAATTAATCCTCTCCCATGGTGGACAAACCTAACCAAATCTGAAGCACATGGTAGGAGGAGCAAGTTCCTATAAACCACTAGGCCTCACCCAGGGCCTCTTTAACCAGTTGGGGCAGTCCTTGGCATAAGAAATTGCTCATATGCATTGTCCTACTTTCCATCTTTCTTTGTCCCGTCAAACACCCACAGAATTCTCAGCTTCTTCCTGGCTTGAGACTAGATTGCATGTTTGTTCCCTCCTGCGGGTGAATCGTGCTGGTGCTGGAACTAAATACCAAAGGGAAACTGTGTAGTTTTACTGGAAACAATTCAGACTGTTTCTTAATTATCCACTGCGATCTAAATTGGGGTCAAAACTGTAGAAGTATCATTCAGGCAGCGACGACAAACTCTTTTAGCTCAGATGATTATGAGTTGATATTGTATACATCATGTAAAGTAAAGTAGATTTTGCAAATTCGAGCCACTGGAAATTTTATTTACTTAACCGTATCGTCCAAAACCAAGTTTTGATTGTACTCATATCTCATATCTCCATGAATGAATACCATGGAATGTCTGGATTTCCATAATAAACATTTCTGTCTATGAAATATTATAAAGAGTTCGGTCTAGACCTGCTCTATAGGAAAAGTGCAATGAGATCATTTCTGTTATGAATTGGCGCTATATAAATAAAATTGAATTGAATTGACATTTCCAGAGACAATAATATAAAGACAAAATGCTATCATTCTTTTCAATCCAAATCCATTTTATTTCTATAGCACTTTAACAAAGCATTTGTCACAAAGACACTTTATAGACATACATACAATTTTAGAATTGTAAAGAATACCATTTTCCACAGAATCTATCTTTCTCTTCATCCCATTCTTACTGACCTGGCCCTTTATAGTACAGTATCTCTCTCACACTCAGCCATTACGACCCTCATATGTACCTGTCTGATGTGTCTCCTGATGCTCAGCATGCCCTAACTCACTCTCTGGTCTGGAGCCTTGTGGTTGCTTAAATTGAATTATTAGAATCAGAATTAAGAACATTGTCCACAGCATTTTCCATTCAAAATTGCTTGGGCATGGTAGAACTGCTATTTAAAATAGCAAGTACCTTATATATGCTTTACCGGTTCAACAATTCTAATCATTTCAATTCTGAACGTCCGACTGAATCTTCAACTTTCATCTGTCACTGCAAAAAATGCACTTAAAGGACAACTGAACACTTTAGTGTAGCCAGTTGCATTTTCATGGATGTGATGCTGACAGTGGCTTGACTCAATGCTTTGTGGTGAAGCCCAGGAATTAGATGGCTATATCTAGTTTTGTATGTATGTATGTACTAGAATACAGAACAATTGCAAAATGTCATATAGGATTTCATGAACATATTTTCTGGCCTTACCATCCCATATTTCACTGTAGCTATTGGAAGTATTTTACTTGATCACCAGGCTCTCCAATGCTCTCTGAACTGGAGCCTTTTAGCCCCCTTCAGAAAAGCACTTTAACATTATGTTAAAGATGAAATGCGTTCACAATACTATGCACAGATATACTATGCTGTGTATTTATCATTGATTGAAATATCTTTGTTTTTAGTAAGTTATTAACCTATTTCCAACTTAAAAAAAAGCTTCTGAGAAAATAGGCCCAATTGACATTAAATTAATTATGTAGGAAATGGTTTCTTGACGTTTCTGTCATAATGCATGAGTCTGAATCCAGCTCTTCAAAGTAGCACTCCCCTTAGCTGCCTCCCTCAACTCTTTCTCTCTCTAGGTTAGACTGCCTATATGTTAGCCAGATAGCTAGCTAGCTAGCTAGCTAGCTAAGATTGGTTCATGCGATAGCACAATATAAGGCAATATTGCGCGATGTGATGCAAATGTGACAAGCTGCGCATTGTTCAGAGGCATATAAGTTTGGATGATGATGATTTATTCTAACTTTAGCAGTCATGGGCTACTTGTATTTATGCAGACACAACAGCATAAAAAAAACATTTATTTTCTCCAGAAGGGCAGCTCAGCCAAAGAGGGCAAATGGGCTGTTGCTTGGGCAACTTTACCCTGCCCTTGTGCATGTCCTTGCATTCAGGTGATATTTCAAAAGAGGTACAGGAGTCAACCATGGCGCAGACAACAAGACAAGAATCAATGCATTAGAATCATTAAAAAAAAAAAATTTGTGCCATGTCAAATAAGCTACTTTTTTGGATAAAGCTGCAATCGTTTAATTTTTCAGTCCTTGTCATTTTGCCCTTAAAAAACACAGCCTGTCTAAATATTGCCTCAACTGTACACACTCTGAAATAGAAGAGGAAATGAGTTATAGCTCAGACATTCGCAGTAAGAAAAATACAAAAAATCCCTAATGAACTGTTTAAAAATGTCTGCTCTTTTTAAAATATGTGCTTCTCTGTCAGTTCCAGGCAATCAGACCATCAGGGCTCACGATCCTCCACCAGCCTGCCCATTTCCAGCCTCCCTTCAGGCAGCTGCCCATCTTCCAGACCCTCCTTGGAGACATCCAGCCCTGTGGAGAGACCTAAATCAGCCATTGCCATCCCAGGCCTGGACACAGACCTCACCACATCCCCCTCAGCTTTCAGACCCAGCCTCAGACACCGCTCCCCTTCCCCCGTTAGAGCTCTCCCTTCCTCCTCCTCCTCTGTCCGAGCACCTCCTTGTTCCTCGCCATTCAGAATTGTTCCATCATCTTCTCCCACGCCTGTATCTGCTGAGACAGATACCTCCCTGAACACTGTCTCCGGGGCTCTTCCCTGTTTCTCTCCTACACCCTCTTCTGGGAAGGGTTCCTCGATGCAAGCTCCCCCTGCCTCCTCTCCTACACCCTCCTCTGCTTTCACTCCCTCTTCTTCTTCTGGGAGATCTTCATCCATAAGAGCAGGTCCTCCTTCCTCCCCTACGCCATCTTCTTCTCTCCGCTCTCCTCCATGTTCCTCCCCCATTGCTTCTTCCTCTGCCTTCACCAGATCTTTAGCTGCCTCCTGTATTAGCCAGTCCATTAGCCAGAGTATGGCGAGAAAGAACACTACCCTGCAACAAACCCCACCCATAAACACAGTAAACCAAAGCCCCTCATCTAATCTACGACGGCACTCCCCTTCACCTAAACTTCCTCCCAGTCAGCAGGGCTCCGGCACGCCTGCAAATGCCCCGCTGGAGTGCACTAAAGATGGGTACCAACATCCAAGGTGTCCGCCATCCTCCCCCTGGTCCATTTGCCCTTCTGCCTCTCTTTCCCAACGCTCTCCTTCCCCGTCTATGAGTCATCATCAGCCTCCCTGCTCTTCTTCCCCTTCCCCTCGTCCCTCCTTCCTTCACTCCAAAACTGACTCATCACAGAATGCAAATAACAACAACAACAACAATAACATTAGCTTAGCTGGTATAACCACAGTGATCAGCAATGTAAGTAATACCAGCAGCTGTAGCATTAACAGTGCCATCAGTAATGGAGGTTGGTCAGTAAGTCCACAGAAAGCGCCACTAGTTAATGGTAGCACTAATGCCACAGTAATGCAACAAACTCATGATCCTCTCTGGTCGGGGTCCCACAACCGTGTAGCTCGGCCTTTTTCTGCATCCGAACCCAGCTCACGAGCACAGTCCCCATCTCCCTCTCCAACCCCTGCCTCATTTACTCGCCTCTGCTCCCCTCCTCCCCAACATAATTTCTCCTCCCCCATGGCAAACAAACCTCCCCACCCCCGGAGCACACGGGTAGGAGGTGCAAGTTCCCATAACCCACTAGGCCTCACTTTGGAGCTACCCAGGATCTCTTCAGCAATTTCAGCATTTGGACAGTCTTCCTTATGCCTGAGCCCTCAGATCCTCTCCCCACCTCCTATTGGCGTGTCAGTGAATGTTTGGACAAATAATGTTGCAGCACCTCAACCTAGAAACCCTAGATCTGCTTCCTCCTCTCCCTCTCCTTCCTTTTCTTCCTCATTAGGCTCACCAACACTGGAGAATGCCAATTTCGCCACTTCCTCTTCTTCTTTGGTCCCACTGCGTAGTTCCAGGGCATCCTCCCCTTCTGCACCCTGTTCTCCTGCATCCCAAACAACCTCTCAAACCCTCCATAGGTCTTTCTCCTCCAACCTGGCAGACAGACCTCCTAGCCCAGCCCGGAGCAACTCTAGTGGACTACGCCGCTCTTGGGGAGACAGCAGCCGCAGGTCCCTTGGTTTTAGTGGTAGTGGCCGAGGGTCGTTTGACCAGCAGGAGTCCTGTCCAACCAGTCCAAGGAGTGGATGGTCCTCGTACTGCAGTTCACCGTCCTGCCTCAGCCCTCGAGCTGGGCTTCAATCCCCACTCTCACCTAGCAGGCTTACGCCAGGGAAGAGCACCCTTGGTGGGCAGCATTTCACCAGCGTGCCCTGGCCAGATGTACGAGAGCTTTCAAACAAATATAATGGAACTGATAGCCTCGATACAAGTGCTACTTCCCCCATCATTACCTCCTCTCCTATTCCTCTCTCCTCACTCTCTCACACCCTACTCTCCTCTCCTGTTCCATCGGATAACCAGACAGAATGGGGAGACCCAGAGCTAGAAGAGGGTAACTGTCGTAGCCAGCTGATCTGTGCCTATGTTGCCCGGCCTTCCTGTGAACAAAACCTCTCCTCAGGCATGACCTCCCCTTCTCTTGCCCCCTACCAGCACCACAACTACCAATCCCAAGTTAAACCACAGCCTCAGGTCCAAATCACCAGCACAACACCTTCTGTACCCTCCAACCCTTTCCCCTTACCCTCAAGCTCATCACCACTACCCTTTGCCCATTCATCTACCAAACAGGGGAACCAGAAAACCAGTTATGCCACCACAGTCAACCTTCAGATCGCTGGAAGTGGCAGAATAACTACCTTCAGCACTGCCCAAGTTAGCCTGACCCAAACCCTGCAGGGTGGAGCCGGAGCTGGAGGACCAGGACAGGGGCAGATGACAAGGAGAGTAAGCATCAATGGACTTTCACACCTTCCTTCCCCTCTTCCTCAGAACTGTAACAGGCTATGAAAGAAAGACGGAAGTCTTTATTTTATGGCCCTACAAGACAAGAAGCGCCAAAAGAAAAAGTGACAGAAAGAAAAAAGGCGTTAGAAAAGATGCAAAGATGTGTGAATTTGCCCCTTACCGCCAAGACACAAAGTAAGCTTCAAAAGTTCTTCTGTCACTGATTTTAAGACATTCCCCTCAGCATGATGGGATGCGTTTGGGGTCAGATGTAATGTAGACTGCAAACTGAATCTTGGTGGCTTCTGGAAAAGCTTTATCCCTGAGCATTAAACAGATGACCTTTCAAGAATGGAAATTCTACCTGCACATGGCTCATATTTTTCAATCTGGGATAATGACTTTGAATGGATGCTAATGGAATTGCTTTAAAGATCTTAATATTGTAAAAGTAAACAAATATGTTGCCATCAATGGAAATGAATCACTTAACTGTGATTTTGCTGGATGAGCACCCAAAACCCTGAATGTCCACAGATTCATGCGATGAATTTGTAGAGGTGGCAATCTGAAGATCGGATTACACTCTGGGTCTTACACTTTAACCACTCTGAAGTCTTTTCTTTGCTCAGTTCACTTTCTGAATGGTTCTAGACTCATTATGTGGATGTGATGACTTTTTCAAGGAACAATTAATTTTAGACACTTTTGTAATAGATGGCTAAATATGTAACTTTTAGCATTTGAGCTGGAGTACATCCATTCTTGCTAAACCTGCTAACACAGACGTGTTGAAGGTCCAGTGTCCAACCAGTTCTGTATGCAATCACAATTACTTAATGTATTATTTTTGTTATGTTTGTTTTGTCTCAATTTTTTTTTGTTTATATTCTGTTGAACAAACATTAATCTCTGGCTATCTGAGGCCAGTGATTAAGGTTGGTGAAAACTGTGGTTATTAATAATCTATCTTTTTAACCATTTTATTATTCTTTTTTATTGTATTGTTTATTTATGAAGTTATTCTTATTCTCTTTGGCACTTATTATCCTTAAAGTAATGTCGGTATTTTGCACAGTGTCATCAGCGCTTGGGTGCATGCATCGTGTGTGTGTGTGTGTGTGTGTGTGTGTGTGTGTGTGTCTGAAATGACGTGTCTGGGAAGTTCTCTTTAAAATTCAGACCAAGCCAATATCTGTGTGTTTTTTGTGCTGTGTTTGTTCCCGTATTGATGTACTCAGTTGGTTCATTGACTTTACACTCTCTCCTGTTGTCAGTGTTCTTCAGAAACCTTGTATCTTGAGCTTCACTGGGTATTCAAAAGTTGTAACAGGAAGTCAATCAGGTGGAAAATGCTGTATGACATCTGCATAATACGAAAGGTTGTACTTCATAGTAGTTTTGGCAACATACAGGTAACTTATCGAGTCCATCATATGTTAGCAGTGGATGATTACCCTAATGCATAAGGCTTACAATGTAAAATTTTTAAGCAGATCAATTTACACTGAATTTTCACCCAGATTTAATGCCCCTACATATTCAAAAATCCTGTTTCCCATTGAAAGAAAACACTGTTCATGCTGTTTACAGTTCCTCTTGCAATGAGCACAGCTCAGAAATGGCTTCCAGTGACAGAAAGTGAAGAGAAAAATAGAGAGGAAACACAAATGAGTTATTGATTATACACCAGAATCTGTCAAATAATTAAAAAAATTTAACTAGTTTAAAATGGAAATGTTTTTTTTTTTTATTACAATGTTATGGATTATATAAAGTCTGTTTTTCTCCCATTTTTTAATTCACTATTTGTTGAAGACCTTCCTTTATAAACAAAACAAAAATAATAAAGTTGTAAAAGTCGAGGCTGTAAAGTGTCACGAAACATTTGGAGGTCAAATATAAAAAATAACTTTAAGAGATGTGTGGTATCTGCAAGGCGCTGGTGACAAACTGGAGAGAACACGATGTTTTGGAGAGCTGGTGAAAAGGGAAATATTAACTAAATCTTCATCCAGTAACCCTCATAGAGTCAATAAGATGTATGGAAAATAAAAGGTGGTGCAAAATCAAAACAAAGTGACTCATGCTTTTTATTTACAGTTGACTCTATTGCTCTACTGTGCTAAACTCTACATTTACTCATAGAGTCCAACTAACAATGTACTGATCTGTTCCAACAGCTAACAGAGCTGTGACGATAAGAAAGTTTGAGGAAGCTGTATTAGTGGATTAAGTATGTGCATGTCTTCTTTACCTGTGTCATTTGTTTTATCTTGTTTGTCTCCACCCATGACCCCACACCCTGCCTACCAGGTTATCTACTGACAACAAACCGTCCATCTCTGTCACATTTTATGACTCGATACTGACCCATTGTGAGTAACACAGTCACAAACAGGACAGGCACAGTTCAGGAATTTAATGATAAAATGGAGGTACATAATCTGCCTGTTTGATAAGACAGGCAAGGGTCAAAACCAAGAAGGCAGTCCAAACAGGAAAAGTTATCCAAAAAGGGTTAGCCAAAAATCATCAGTCTGTGGATCGGGCAGAAGGTCAGGCATGCAGGTGCAGGTAACATGGCTTGGCAATGGTATGAAGCACATAGCAACACTGGCAGTCTGGCAAGGTGTGAATGAAAATGGGCTGGTTAAATACTGCAGGGCTGATGAGGGAAAGTGGAAATAGGTGAGCAGGTTTCTACAGAGCAAGAAGGAGTGGCTGGAGTGAGTAAGGAGTGGCTGGAGTCAGTGGCTGCGTTTCATTAGTCGTTCAACATGCCCTCGTTAACTTCCTCTTGGCACTTGCCCTCGGGGGGATCCCCGCTGCCATCCTAAGTGTCATTCCATTTGTCTGAAAACTGAAGTGAACTTGGTGAGATCAACCCTCATAAGGCTGACAACGATGGTCACTCGAGGTGTACAGTATATCACCTACAATGCATTGCAGTTATGCATTTGGTGCAAGTAAAATACATGCATGTGTGGTTAGGTGGCAGCAATGTATGTACTAATTGCAGTTAATATTTACTTGGATTGCTGTACTCTTCAGCTTGTATGCTTTTCGTATTCCCAACATTATCTGTAAACAGATGGAAAAATTGCTGTTTTGCAAGATAAACCCGTAGCAATAATAGTTAAAGATAATCATGATACAGATCACAAACATACATTTCTAAATCAGAAACTGATGCAGCCAATTATAAAGTGCCGACATATTGCAATCATCCAAAGAAGACGCCTTCACCTCATTGAAATGCGTCTACAGATATTTCTGATGATTTGTTAAAAGCAGTATAGCCTTAAGCCTAAAGCTGTCAGTAGATAGTTTGGGCTGAAAGTGTACAACGGCAAGTGCATTCCATTTCAATCCCCAGCTTGTCCCACGCTCACTTTCCCTCTGGTCTCCAAACGATCTTTGCAACGTATGCTGTTACGTAATACCAGTGGCTTAGTGTAAGTGAATGAGAAACGCAGCCAGAGAGATGACTGGGACAGGTGGAAAAGAAAGAGGGCATCTGGTGGACTCCCCCAAGTGGAATGGGAATCTGGCTGGAGGGTGTCACGGACACGCCAGGCTCCACAACCCCACAACCACAACGCTCTCCCTCACCTGAATTCTAATCAGAACACCTGTTGCCAATCACACCTGATCTCCATCTGCAATACTCCAGCTCTAGTACAAAAGCACACCATTCACCTCAGTCAGTCTCGTTTACAACAAGGACAATACTCAAGGTTCCTGCACGACAATGTCTCGGACTCAAACCTATGCAAAGAGTGATTTCCCTTCTCCTGAGCTCCTGATTCCTGCCCTGTGTTCCTCCTGTCTCCAGTGTGTGTCTACAGCATCAGATCTCCAACCCCGCTAGCAAAGGACGGTATCAGTAACCATACTACATCATTCTACTCACTGCTTGTTTCCATCGTATGAAATAAATCCATCTGTGTCTCCGGCCTACTCTGTCCGTAACAGAGGGAGGGCTAGAGAGGCAGGATGCACAGATAAGAGAGAGTCAATAAAACCTGGCAGACAACCAACAGTGTTTGTGAGCATATTGGTGTAAGTAGAGCATGTACCGACATGTCTGACAGTGATGTGAGCTTCTGAAATCTGATATGTTCATTTCTGAACTGCAGCTGACTGAACTACTGTATAGCCTACTGTAAACTTATCAGTGAGGTAAATAGTTAAACCTTTTGTTCTGTGCGACTCACTTTTCACTCAACATAGACTTTGACCCTAGTTTTTATGCTTCTATTTCTTCTTCTGATCTGCAGTTCATTCTGCGGCTGTCCTCCTCGCTGGAACTCCCAAGGTACGAGCTTTACTCATCTTTATCCCTTAGGTTTGATGAGAACCCTGCTGGTTTATAAAAAAAAATAGGGGGTTTAGCAACATGAGCACGATAACATGCTCACTATTACAATGACAACATGCTGATGTTTAGTAGGTATAATGTTTACCAGATTCACCATCTTAGTTTAGCACGTTGGCATGCTAACATTTGCTAATTAGCAGTAAACACAAAGTACAGCTGAGGGTAATGGGAATGTCATTAGTTCTGCAGGTATTTGGTCATAAACAAAAGTATTGAACACAATAAAACTTTGACTTGATGATGGCGCTAGATGAAAAGTCAGAGGATCATCAAAGTTATTATAGTTCATCCTGAGGGGAACATGAATGTCTTAACCACATTTCATCACAATCCATCCTGTAGTTGTTGAGATTTCAGTCTGGACGAAAGTGGTGGACCGACTGACGTTGCCATCCCTAAAAACTGAATTTCCTGATATGTTCAGTATGACCATTTTGCAACTTGGCAGAGATGCTCATTAAAAACATTTCCTCATTATCTTAATGGGGGGGAAAAAAAGACATAACTCAAGTGGCATATATTTTCTCTCAAAATGTGTTTAGTCCTGATCACAAGTGAGCCTTATCACCACTCGAGGTGGTGTGACTGGTCCGACCACATTTTGATTTTAATGTGCTCTGTTGCAGTTATGCCTGCATTAACATGAGTTTCTCTGATCCATGTTAAAGGAATAGTTTGACATTTTGAGGAATATGCTTAATTGCTTTGATATTGTGGTATCGTGGATCTTGAAAATCGATACACTCATGTGATGCAATTCACCAAGCAGGACCCAAGGGCAGAGCTGGTGCAGATCAATGATTTATTAAAGAGAAGGGCTTACACGGGTAGTCGGGCAGTCAGCGGTCGAAATAAAAGGCAGGCATAAAAAAAGTGGAGGGGGGTCGGGAGGAGGGATTCAAGGTCCATGGCTCATGATTTCATGAGCATTTTATTCTAAATTCGCATACTTCAAAATCCAGTGGTTATATGCAATTTTATTCTCCTCAAATCATACCATTGTCAAATGGTGGAATCTATTCAATAGAGCTGGATGTTTCTATTGGCATATTCACATACTGACCCATAGATTATTTAACTGCGGTAGCAATCATACAGTGGGTACGGAAAGTATTCAGACCCCTTTAAATTTTTCCACTCTTTCATTGCAGCCATTTGCTAAAATGTAAATTTTATTTCTCATTAATGTACACTCAGCACCCCATCTTGACAGGAAACAAACAAACAAATGTAGAAATTTACTAAAGAGAAACTGAAATATCACATGGTCATAAGTATTCAGACCCTTTGCTCAGTATTGAGTAGAAGCACCCTTTTGAGCTAGTACAGCCATGAGTCTTCTTGGGAATGATGCAGCAAGTTTTTCACACCTGGATTTGGGGATCCTCTGCCATTCTTCCTTGCAGATCCTTTCCAGTTCTGTCAGGTTGGATGGTGAACGTTGGTGGACAGCCATTTTCAGTCTCTCCAGAGATGCTCAGTTGGGTTTAGGTCAGGGCTCAAGAATGGTCAGAGTTGTTCCGAAGCCACTCCTTTTATTTTAGCTGTGTGCTTAGGGTCATTGTCTTGTTGGAAGGTGAACCTTTGGCCCGATCTGAGGTCCTGAGCACTCTGGAAGAGGTTTTCTTCCAGGATATCGCTGTACTTAGCCGCATTCATCTTTCCTTCAATTGCAACCAGTCGTCCTGTCCCTGCAGCTGAAAAACACCCCCATAGCATGAAGCTGTCACCACCATGTTTCACTGTTGGGATTGTATTGGGCAGGTGATGAGCAGTGCCTGGTTTTCTCCACACATACCGCTTAGAATTATCGCCAAAAAGTTCAATCTTGGTCTCATCAGACCAGAGGATCTTATTTCTCATAGTCTGGGAGTCCTTCATGTGTTTTTTGGCAAACTCTATGCAGGCTTTCATATGTCTTGCACTGAGGAGAGGCTTCCTGTCGGGCCACTCTGCCATAAAGCCCCGACTGTTGGAGGGCTGCAGTGATAGCTGACTTTCTGGAACTTTCTCCCATCTCCCTACTGCATCTCTGGAGCTCAGCCACAGTGATCTTTGTACTTTTGTTTTGATAAGTGCTCTATAAATAAAGTTATTTTCTTTGGCTTCTTTACCTCTCTCACCAAGGCTCTTCTCCCACAATTGCTCAGTTTGGCTGGACGGCCAGGTCTAGGAAGAGTTCTGGTCGTCCCAAACTTCTTCCATTTAAGGATTATGGTGGCCACTGTGCTCTCAGGAACCTGGAGTGCTGCAGAAATTCTTTAGTAAACTTGGCCAGATCCGTGCCTTGCCACAATTCTGTCTCTGTGCTCCTTGGGCAGTTCCTTCGACCTCATGATTCTCATTTGCTCTGCCATGCACTGTGAGCTGTAAGGTCTTATACAGACAGGTGTGTGCCTTTCCTAATCAAGTCCAATCAGTTGAATTAAACAAAGCTGGACTCCAATGAAGGAGTAGAACCATCTCAAGGAGGATCAGAAGAAATGGACAGCATGTGAGTTAAATATGAGTGTCACAGCAAAGGGTCTGAATACTTACGACCATGTGATATTTCAGTTTTTCTTTTTTAATAAATTTGCAAAAATTTCCACATTTCTGTTTTTTTTCTGTCAAGATGAGGTGCTGAGTGTACATTAATGAGAAATCAAATGAACTTTTTTGATTTTAGCAAATGGAAAATTTAAAGGGGTCTGAATACTTTCCGTACCTGCTGTAGATCTGAAAAAGGGAATTGCACAGCAGGTCAAGAGAAGGAAGAGCACAATAACTAGGAGCACGGGTGCCAACATTTTCATCAACACGTTCTTCCATCCTCCCATAGTCGGGCATGACCACATGTCCCATCCTCCCACACTCTGGGAGTCTTGGCTTTTTTCCATGTGCAGTAGATAATTCAGGTGGGGAAAAACATGAGTCATATTGTCTGTGATATCTGAAACATGGGTCAACAATCAGTCCCAATAATATGACAAACTCCTCCTTGACTAGTCAGCATCAAGTCCAAAGCCATCCTGTTCTGCTGGGCCACATTTTTGATACCCTGCATGGTAGGATTGAGGGTGGAAAACCCCACTTCTACCTGGGCTGTCAAGTTCTACAGCCAGGTGATCTATCTTGTGTGCATTATTCACAGTCCCCCACCTGGGGAGGATGCCACTGATTCCTCTCTCCCCTGGTGACACTCTCGTAGTGGATCGCCGTAATAGTGAGCATAGCGGGTGTGGAAATGAGTGATGGTGGGCCAGATGTTACCTTGCTAAGCTGATAACAGGTGCCGCACCACCCCGGTCTGAGAGACTGATAAACATGTTGTCCACATTCCCACACGGGCTCTCTTAGGGATCCAGTCCATCCTCTGTAGGCATCAGGACGATGGGATTGTCGTTTCCTGGGCGGTGTAAGCTGGTGGTGTCAGTCAGATTCAGCTGAGCGACGCATGGCTGAGGTCCCCTGCAATAGTTTCGGGCTCCCTTGTTCCACTCAGTGCATGTTGCAGTGACGGTCTGTTTGCATGCTGAAGTCCCCAGGAAATGTAAATTAAAACAAATTAAAAAAAAAATAATAATACACGTTTGTGGATAGTGAGATATTTGTGTATTATGGTATACATTTGTGGATTGTTTTCTGTGTTACAAATAATAAAGTTCAATAAAAACTTCTATAATTTGCACTACTTTAATATTCATTGCACTGCTGTTCTGCCCAGTCAATTCATTATTGTACTTATCTTCTACTTCTCTTTATAGTAATGTCATAGTACTACTTGTAAAATATTTTCATAATATTGCTCTATCCTGCATTTATGTCCACACTTTATATCCTGCACTTCTGGTTTGACCTAAACTGCGTTGTACTTGTAAATGTGTAATGACAAAGTTGAATCTAAAAAATCAAAAATAAATGTCGTTTGTTTAATCCATATAAAAACCAAAGTGTAAAAACACCATGCTGTGTGAACTCTCCTCTAGCACCATCCCGAAGACAAACTTTACATTTTTAGCTCCACTACTCATAAGATTTTAAGAGAAATCACCAGTACTTTGTTTATGTCCAACATTTTCATAGTGTGACTGTTACGAAAACTGCCGCCTGTAGATATTTCAAGTTTTTGATGATTCATGATCACACATGAGTCCTCCTCTTTTCTTTCTCCTACGCTTCACATGAAATTGAGGATTTCTTGTTATGCAGACCTGAGACTGTTTCTCCAGAAAAACATCATCTCTCCTATTAAAGAGCAACAGTTTCCTGGATATCACAGGAGTCTTTATATGGAGTTTGTTCAAATGTTTCAGTCTGCCCAACATTTTGCTTGAAGGCATTACTCGTTAACTAAGTTAACGAGAACATGAACGAAATGCAGTATAACAGCACAATAACAACTAAAATTCAACTTCTATCTACTGTTAAGTGATTATTTTGTGATTTAAACGTGGACACGTGACCATGAAATGTTTTTCATTGTATCAGAATGAAACTGTATGCTACTTTATAAAGACATATTTTGTTTATATTGTGACGTTTATATATTTGTTATCCATGTGGAGTTTGGAAATGATTACCTTAACACTGCTATAATCAGTATATTTATATTAACAATGGATCAAATGACTGTGTATGTGAAAAGTGTCGCTCGTAGTGACAACCTCACAGAGAACAATCTTCAGCTCTGTAAACGTTTGTTTCACTCTCAGCACTACAACTACTTGATGGACTGTGATGAAACGTGCTTCATCGTTCATGCTCCCCTCAGGATGAACTGTAATAACTCTGCTGATCCTCTGACTTTCCATCTAGCGACCAAATACCTGCAGAGCTGATGACACACCCATCAGCCTCAGCTGTACTTTGTGTTTACTGCTGATTATCAAATGTTAGCATGCTAACATACTGTAGAAATGGCAAACATTATACCTGCTTAACATCGACATCTTAGCATTGTCATTATGAGCATGTTAGCATTGTTCTGGTTAAGGTTTGTTACGGTTTAGCCACAAACGACTTGGTCAAGGTTAGAGAAAGATGGTGGTCATGGTTATAAGAAACCATTCATTGGAGGGAAACGGGAAACAAGCAGTCTCCATGTCAAAGTCACATGCTTTGTTGACCTTTCCATTCACGCCAACGTCTCCATACAACGTTTTGTAAGATTAATACACTACACAACCGGTGCCTTTGCTCCTGTGTCAGCAAAGTCCCAATTTCACACAGCCACTAGAGGTCCTTTTCATTTAAACATTAACACAGGTCATTTTAAGCTCAAACGACACTTTCTTCGTCCGTCCCTTTTTATACAGTCTGTGGTCCATCCACACAGATCGTCCACTCGCAGCCCAAAATGTATGGCCTAGTGGACCATACGCATCAAATGTATGTGTTAACCAACACGTCTGTGTGTGCAGACACACAACGTAGCACGAACAGAGCTGCATCCGTGTCTGTTTTGTGTCGGAGCGCTTTGCATTTTTCTCAGCCAGCTGTGTTACTCACATATTATTAGGAGACAGTGTTATGCAACACTGTCTCCTAATAATTACATTTATAAGTGTTACCCAAAATTACAGGAATGGCTGGGTGATTTATGGAGCTTTCACTCCCCACAGGGCTTTGACAAGGATCTAAACAATGAGGAGGGAGAAATCACGCACAGAGGAAGAGGAAGGAGGTGGGAGAAGGCAAAGAAAACTCTTAGAAAAGAGGTGGGCACTGAAAACGAGTGTAACTGAGATCTAGCCAGAGGAGGAGGAATGGGAGGAGTAAGAGAAAGTGAAAACAGGAGGGCATGAAAGAGGAAAGTGACGAAGGGGAGAAGAAGTGGACGAGGGAGAGTGAGGCTGAGGGAAGCTCTCTGGTTAAAGTCCTTCCACTAACTGCCACCAGACTCCTGCTTTAAAATACCTCAACAGCCCCTGCAGAGAAAAGACAGAAATCAGCTCCTTTTTCTCCTTCTTTTTAGCAAATCTGGGATTTACTACACAGATCTGCTTTGGGACATTTTTTCTTGACATTTCTGAGACATATTTACTTGTTGAAACACCAAGATAAGCTGTCGTCTCTTTGATGGAATTTTGTTTTGGTAGGTTTTCAGATTTCAGCGGTTTTTCTAACTTACTTTTCTTTGTAATCTGGTCCTGCAGTGGACCGTTTTGATTGGAGGATTTACTGGTGGACTTCTTTGATGTGAATTACCCTTCATGGAGAATTTTTAGACCCTTTTTGGAGCCACTTTCAAGTATTTTGGTTTGTTCTTCAATGAGTTCCTGCGTACCAAAATCTAATTTTGTTATCAAAACTTAAAATCTTTACTTTCCTGAGGAAAGTTGACTGATCTCTATTCTGTATTACCCAGCGGCCTCACAACGTTAAACAGCAGTCTTGCTCGTTGCTCAGTGGAACTTCAAACATGGACTGTTTTTACAAAATCTCCCAGCTGTGACGGTTTTGAACTTCAAGGCTGAATCCTGAACGTTAAGGCTGTTAATCTCCACGAGGATGTAGTAGTGTGAGACAGCAGAGGATAATGTGACGCAGATGATGGTTTTGCTGCCCGTGCCATGCTGAGAGGGAGGCAAGCTCTCGTGAGTGTGTATCTGTGTTTTGTCTGTCTGCTCTCCCTGACCACGCAACCAGCCGCCAAACGCTGCACTCAAGACATCATCAAACAGGTCAAGTTCCTCATCATCAAAGCCCCTGACTTGGTATGAGTTTCATCTTCTCTCCTTTATTATCGAGATTATTACTTTAACTGAGAAATATATAAATCAACATGTTATATCTTATCCTGCTCAGATTTTATATTCAGGGTGCAGCTGCACGTTTTAAGCACGATTTAACATTTTAGTAACTGTCGAGTTTTAGGGTGAAAAGATGTTTTTCGATTTAAAGAACGCAAGTAACAGCCCAAGAGGCGCACCAACCTTTCAGCACTGTTCTCGAGTTATTTGTTGGTGAGCTTTTTTTTTTAATACAGGCACCACTCCTCAAGTTCCAAATTCAAATCTGAAAGTTTATTGAACCTTGGTGTGCTTCTCAGGCAGGATCACTCGTCTTAAAAAGCTGCAGGAATTATCCCACAATCATCATTAACTCCTACATGATTATGGCTGGAGTTGTTATCAGCCTATCATCTTTATTGCAGGGGACTTATATAATATAGTTGAATTAGTTGCAACACACAACCAATTATTTCTGGCTGTGGAAGGGGTGGTAGCTCAAACTCGTTGGAATGAAACATGTATTTGTGAAATAACTGCTGCACCTGAAGAATCTGTCAGACCGCTGTCACCTGAGGACGTGTTGAAGTTGTACTGGCAGGAGTAAGAAAACAGATACAATAAGATGTGTAAAGCTTCCCAAACCTGTGAGCCTATGAGCTCTGCAGTGTTTTAGGTGGAAAGACTCACACATTATCTGACAGTTTAACCGACAAAAGTGATAAAAATAACACAACGACACAAACAATGATTCTGTATCAATCAAGGAAATAAATGATGATAAAAGTGGTTATTGTGCTTTCCATAATAAAGTATAACAAAGTATAAATATGTAAACCTCTGTATTATAACCCTCCTTAAAAGTTTCCTTTACAGATATCTGATACTTTCTGATAGAAAATGCTGCATTTTCATCTTTACTACAAAGAGCACTGTGGTAGAGATGCAAGACTTGTCTTTGACTGGTGTCTTTTTAGCACAATATTAACTGCAAATTAAAATGTAGATTAAATACTCGCTACACCACTTGCTGCTAGGCGTTTTGCAGTGAGCGTGCGGCCATGACTGAAGGGGGACTCAGAGTTTATCAAGTCAGATCTTCTCTCATCTGGATGATGGTGGCTGGACAGTAGGGAGACAATATTCAGAGAAATGTCAGTAACAGGGATGCAAACAACTGGCTTTTCGGTGTATGTCGCTTTCTTCACGTCAATTTAGGCGACTTGTGTGAATCGTCCAGATTAAGAGAGAGTTCTTAGCGTGTGTGTGCGTAGCGAGTGTGTGGTAAACCAAGTGAGAGAGGGTGAGCAGCAGTTGTTCTTCCATTCAGCTGACTTTCCAGGACTTGCCTTACTCTGTGTAGGTATTTGGCTGTGGCTGACTTTCTTGCAGCCTCCTCATGGTTTCCATTTGCCTGCAGGATCCCAAGGTATTTGTAGCTGTCCTGAAAATCTGCAATGTTGCCTTCTGGTAGTTCAACCCCCTCGATTCTGATCCTTTTCGCCTTTTTTTGAGACCAACCATTTGTGATGCTCTGGCTGAGGGGGTTCAAGTCTATGCAGAACAACAGCAGGGATAGTGCATCTCCTTGGTATGTTCCGCACTTGATGGTGACTTGCACAATTGGCTTTGAGTTGGATCTAGAGTTGTTTTCCACAGCGCCATTGAGTTCTTGATGAAGGCTCTTAGTGTCCTGTTGATCTTGTACATTTCCAAGCATTCCATTGTCCATGTATGTGGCATTGAGTCGTAGGCTTTCGTTTAGTCACTCCAGACGGTGCACAGGTTGGTCTGCCTGGTCTTGCAGTCTCGAACGACTGCCCTATCGACCAGTAGCTGGTGCTTGGCTCCCCTGGTATTACTACCAATTCCCTTCTGGGCCCTGTCCATGTATTGAGCCATGTGCCTACTTATCTTAGCCGCTATGATGCCTGACAGGAGCTTCCATGTTGTGCAGAGGCAGGTTATTGGCCGGTTGTTGGATGGAATCGTTCCCTTATGGGGATCCTTCATGATCAGGACTCTCCGTCCTTGACCATTCTAGGTGGGTCCCATCCATCAGCAGTTGGTTCATTCGTGCTGCCAGGCGTTCATGGAGTGCAGTTGTTTCTTCAGCCAGTAGGTGTGCATCATGTCAGGGCCTGGTGCTGTCCAGCTCTTCATACCTGACACTTTCTTGGGTGTCTGCCATTGTAATGGTTACTGGATCTTGTTCTGGGAGATTGCTGTGGTCCGTTCTTAGATCCACTAGCCGCTGAGCGTTGGTGTTATGTGATGCCTCCTTCTCCCATATGTTATTCCAATACTGTTATATAATACAATACCACTCTAGGGACCGGCATATGCTGCTGAACTACAAGCAGCATACCATCATCCACTTTTCAATCTCTGCGCTACTGGACAACAACGTGTTGTGTTTTGTGGCAAACGGCTGGCTCACTGTACTGAAGCTGTCAGAGAGAACGCGATTGCAAGTCGCGCGTATTCCGCGTTCATTCTAGATTATATGCATAGCGAGGTGTTTTCGAACATCCCCAGCATCAGTTTAACGTCAAAACTAGCCATAGCGGTAAATATTGCGTCACTTTCTCTTATAATATGTAATCAGTATCAGTAGCCTGCTATATTACATTTCTGAAGTATACCCAGCAGAGTCAGTGATGGGTGGGCGGGATCCCTCATGTATTTTGATGCTTTAAATTTAATCTCTCGGCCAAAACAGTCTTCTATTTTTAATTCCAATTTTTTAATTCAAAAACCTAAACTCTGTCTCAGTGTAGCCTAAGTGGAAATGCTAATAGTATAGGTAATGCGAGATACCTATACTAAAAGGGACAAGTGATGCGCTGCTTTTTTCCTGCTTGCTGTGCCTGAACATTGATGACCATCTCCCAAAATGCAGTGAAAGACTGTAATAATAATAGATTATAAATAAATTACTATAAGGTGTTCGTCTTGTTTCGGGCTTTAGGGATGAGGTGGTCTTTTGTGCAATTTCTATATGCCTATTATATTTAACCTGCTGATACGATGCATGGGCAGATAATTCATTTTAATTTTAAGTTAAACAAATCTTTCAATTTTCTATTCAGAGTAGGCCCGATTGATGCATTTAATCGTTAAAATTGACTATACCCCCGGACCCCCCTAATTGTACCACCTGGTTTTCTCCATCCAAGCAATGTTCCCAGTTTTTTTTCATCCTAACCTGTTTGCATCCCTGCAGTAAGAAAAACAACCTGAAACAATAAAAGCGAGGGAGACAAAAATGGGATTTTGAAAAGTCCTTGGTTGATGGGTATAAACAGAAAAATGTATTTGTTACACCCTTGGACTAATTTTTACAGAGCTTCAAAGTCCCTAAGAATATATATATTTATTTTTTATATGCTGAGAGCACAAGATATTAAACAGTATTTTGTTAATTTCTTGCTAATAGCTTGTCAATATTATCTTGTGGGAACAAGATATTTAATATCTTGTGTGCATAAGATGGAAGAAATATTTTTGTGCACTTCAGGGGCTCAATATATTTTTATAATGTAGTTTTAGCCATAATTCCTATTACTAAAGGGATCCTCCAGTGATTTTAGGGCTGCAGTTTCATAAAGTCAGTGGAATTACAAGAGACAGGCCCTAGTATGGATCGATTGCATATTTCATTAGACCCTCCCTCCCTGATAAAGAGCCAGTTTTTTATAACTCCACACCTCCAGTTTGTAATGCAGGTGTTCTGTTATAAATTTGCAGTCTCAAGACAACCGTGATGATGTCACTATGACAGGTTATTCAGGTTATTTTGAAATCTTAAGAAAGCTCTTGCAGAGCCACTGAAGACATTACACAACGCTTTTCACAAGCTTAGTAAAACTAACCATGAAAAGTTAACTGAATTTCATGTGTAAAATTTGTGGAATGTCCCTTTAACATTTTACTCAGCAGCTTCTTTGCAGAAACATGTGGACGCAGCAGCGCTGTTAGATAACGACGGTTTTACAACAAGTTCACAGGGCAGAAAAACAAAGTGAAGGCGGCACTAATCAATGTTTTCAGTTTTAAGTGAGCAATAAACTTTTGTTTCATTATTAAAATTGCTGCTGCACTTTTGGCAGACCTCATCTTCCACCTGTTAGACCCAACCACCTACCTGTCGGGCTCCGCGCTCAAACATCATTCAAACTACCATCCAGCTGTGTCAGCATTTTGAGGCCTGGTTTCACACTGAGCAGGAATTTGTGCTCAAAACTTGTTGTGTATTTAGCATAACTGTGCACATGTAGATCTGCTAACTTTCTCTTTCTCCTCAGAAGTGGTTGCAGTGCAGACTGTACACGCCAACCATCGACGACTTTCAGGTATGAGCTTCCTCAGAGCTCTTAAGTCATTATTCACTCTAATGTCTAAATCTCCTGCTTGTCTTATCCTGATATCTGATGTTTACTTTGAACCCACACACGAAGACAAAGGTCATCAGCTAGTTAATCAGTTCAATGTAACATTAATAAAGGCAAAACATTGTGTAACTTCTGATAGAAAAGCAGGGCACAAGGAGGAAGCCAGAAACCAAAGGAACAAACAAACACAAACTGTGGCAGGTCATAAGAACATAAATGTTTAGTTTATGAATTGTATCATAACATGTAAATGACTGTATCATTCAGAAAATGTGAAAGTATTTAATGTAAGCTGGCCTGAGTTCAAGGCCTGGGGTCATCTGGAAACTGTCTTATTGATATCCCAGCATGCCTGTGACCTTTGGCTGCATTCTCACTGTCAGTTTAATTTATCTCTCGTTGGCCCACGTTTATTTAGCTGACAACTGGAAGTATCAGTCCTCAACCTCTGATTCTCCCCTGGTCTGTTTTCTACAAACATACAAAAGCATTAGCGAGGGATCCAGACGAATCTGTTTCATTTGCTCTGGCAGGTACGTCTGGCCGTCTCCCATTCAAGCAGATTTCCCCCCGTCCCGTTATTTACAGAGCCCCTTAAAGGTCACGGCGAGAATTGTTTTGAGGACTATTTGTGCATGCAGCGCAACGCCCCAGCATGTCATCTGTGTGCCGGTTAACGTTAAACGCCTTGCACACGGACATTCAGCTGACTCTCTAGTTTGCCAAGATCTGCTGCTGTTGTGATGTTAGCTGCAGCAGCAGGAGAGTTGTGAGCGTCGCTGTCTGGAGCTGCTGTGCTGGCTCTGGGAAACCGCCTCGTCCTCTCTGGCTGTTAGCTTCGCAGCAGCAGCTGTAGGGACAGTCTGCTAACCCACAACCAGGCTAACGTTAGTTCCATTACTTGCTGTGTAGTTGTTTGCTCTATATCATGGTATTTGTCATGGTATTGGATTTCTCTAGAATTGCTACCCCACAGTTAAGTATGCTGATATAGTTCTACTGCTCAATAGGCCTGCATGGTTATGTAATTAGTGAAAGTAAAATTAAACAAATTCTAAGATCAAGAGGTCTCTCCAGAAGAAAGCAGGACAGAAATCTGCAGGATGCTGTTGGTTTCATTTATGAACAGTTACTGTACTCTGTGATATACTGGACCCCAGAGGGCTTTCACTGAGGAAAAGGAGACATCTCCAGAGGCGGAACAGATGTGAAGTTGAATCTACCACAAACAAGAAGGCGACTGAAATGCTGCAAACAGAGTCTGTGGTTCTGTCACAGAAAGAGCAGACAGCAGTGAACTGCCTGCAGAGACACATCAGGAACGCAGACCAACACAAGCTGGAAAGCTTTTTGCGTTTTTGCACAGCGTGCTCCGTTCTTTGCCCAAAAGAAATTAAAGTAACCTTCAGTGCTGAAACAGGTTTTGGTAGAAGGCCTGTTGCTGTAAGTGTGGAGCAATAACTGATGTTCCTTATACACACAGCTCCTACCCAGAAGTTTGATAATGTTCTATCTGATAACTTCTGTGCAATGGACATCGCATAAGGTGAGGAGTCCATAAACAGTGCTAAATGCAGTAACTTGAGAATCTCCACACTACCTTCCATTACAAATAGACATATGGCTCAGAAGGAGTGGAAAAAGAAAAGTATTGCGAGGGAATGCAAAAGTAGTCCTCAAAAATTTCCCGTGACCTTTAGGGGGCTCCGTAGTTATTAAACTTTTTATCATATGTTTATTTTTTATTACCTTTAGTCCCACTGGCGTACTTGTGATTGCAGACTCAATCTGTATACACAAGATGTTTGAACTTGTTGTATACTGTATATGTTTCAATAAAAAAAATTCCATCTTTCCAATTGCGTCCAGAGGCATTTTGGTCTGCGCCCATTGATAATGCCTGTTGATAATCGAAAATGGACTGAGAGGTTCATTTGTGAATTAGTCTGGCTACGCCAGGCTACAAAAGCATGGTTTAATACACCAATACAGTAACTGACAGAGAGAGGCAACTCTCATATCCACACAATATTAATCATATTTGTGTGCCTTTTGTTTAGATGTGACCAATCTGTAACTGAATAATTTCAGTTATTTATATAGTTTTCTCCAGCTGGTTTTAAATTTTCAGACTGAAATTGCCAGTCCAAGAGATCAAGAGTTTCTTTTACTTATTTATTTTATTTTATTTCATATCGGTATCATATTTAAATGTATTCAGATTAGGGAATTATCTATTAAGAGGCATTATCTGAAGTCAAATGAGTGTTTTACTCCTTGTGGAGAAAGGAAGACTATCTGTACATGACTCGTACGACAGGTTTGGACCACTCGTGAATGTCAATGTTTGTACCTCAGACAAAATTACGAGAACATTTATGAATGCCACACATTTTTAAATAACTTGTACATGCCGCTTAAGATCAAATCTCTTTGTACAAGTGGCTATCACATGAGGCCCATTGTTTGTGTAATGAAGTTGTGCTTGTTGTCTTCATGGCGTCCCATCTCTCTCTCTCGCTCCAGCAGAATTGCCCCAGCTCCACCCTGAAATGTTTTGCTAACGAAATTAAAGTCCTCATTGAAGAGTGGGAGACCGTTCGAGGAATTCACCGTTTGAACCTCAGACTTGAAAAACTAGCATCGTTGTTCAACCAGGTAAGGAGGGAGGAAGTGAGACACAGCATGTCATTAATTGTGGTTGCCTGATGATGAGCACTTTAATCATTATAAAGAGCACTTTAGGATTACAATAACATAAAGTGCTAATTTGAAGTTGTGGGAGAGACATAATAGGTATTTTCTTAGATTTCTTATATTAATAAACATAACTTTTGAAGAGTTTCTTTACATTTGAATCTTCGTTTAAAATGATATCCAACCATCCTCCTGTGATTTATTGTCCAGAAGCGGTGCACTGGGGTAGGGTAAAATAAATCTAGAAACTCAACATCTCAGCAATAATATGGTGACCAAAACTAGTATTATATTTAGCTGTAGTTTATGATATCAGTATCTTATACAGCAGCCTGTAGCTGGTAGGGATAATAGGGTGTTAACTAGTCGACAGATAAGCTTCATAATTTGTCCACAGCACCAGCCGGGTTGTACTTTTGTGTAATTTGGCCTAATAGGAGCATATCAAAGGAAAAAAGAATGGGACCAAGTATTGAACCTTGGGGGACACCTCAGAAAATGGAATCTGCGTATGGAAAAAGGTGGCTAAATTATGTAAATGTATTGACTTGCTGATTAACCAATATATTAGTGTTAATGTCACATATAAATATGGGTTTTTTTTGGAGTTTTTTCCCCCTAAGTTTGACCATCTAGGCTTGGGTTTGCTCTATAATGATTATAGAACTAATACAATTGCAAGAGTAGTACATTTTCCATATTTAAAGGATATAGCTGGCAATATTCCTTATTTTTCTTATTGTCATCAAATCCCATGTGCATAGCCAAACCCACAATGTATTAGTCCGTCTCTCGGTACTTTCTTACTTTCCTACCTTGTCTGTGGCACTCAGCTCCATGGTTCCTACTGAAATCTTTAAAAATACTTCACAAATATATAGTTTTATTTTTAAAAAGACTTGAACAACATTGAGTAATTCATTTGATAATAATTAATGATTTAAGTAATTTCTCATCTTTAGCTGTAAACTGAATCTCTTTGGGGTTTTCACCGTTAAATTAAAAAAATCATTAGTTGCAGCCCTAGAGTGATTGTAACCAAGGGTGTAGTTAATGACATGATAATACAACATTACTAACCCAGCTAAACATACTGCAAACAAAAAAGCAATTCTCTGTGCAAGTTAAATGGAATGAACTACTTTGTCAATTGCCGTTATAGTAGCAACATCAGAAAACAACTGCCCAATCAGCTGAGTATGTGATGCTCAATGCTAAACACACCCGAAAGCTAGGGACTCATAAGGTAACAGACAGGCTGAAGTAAGAAAGGTTTGATTCTGACTCCTGCCTTTTGTTGTTGGGAAACTCTCACAATCACCGTGAAGAATCAGCTCACACTCCTCCTCGGGGGATAGTGGAACATGTGGAATCACAGTTGGTGGTGGAAAAGAGGAAGAGAACCAGATGACACATTTTCTTTAAAGCCAGATGTTGGTGAAGCTCCTGCTCTGTTCTTCCCCACTGATGTCATGATCCAGCTGCTGGCACGCTGCTCCACAGGACTTAAGGACGCTTAAGTTTCTGCACAGAAACTGTGAAGCTGTGTGTATGTGAGCTTTCGACCTTGAGAGTGATAACGTTAGGGGATTAAGGTTAGGGGATTCTGGGGCATTATGACTCAAGGGCGTAGGTTTGGTCTCAACATTGGTAGGGACACACAGTTAGAACCGAATTCGGACACAGTACAGTTAGTACACAATTCGGTCTTTGTTTGTTTCCCATTTACAGAGCCAGAGCTGTGTACAAACACCAGATCTTTTTTCAGCGCTCACACTGAACGGACAGCTAGCGGACCGAGAGGAGATATTCGCTGAATTTGACAGAAAGACGTGTACTGGATTAGGATCGCACACCCCACCTTTAAAGCCAAACACCAATGGTTTAAACAAACAAAGTATTATTCATAGTAATCGGTTGAGGAACGAACTATACTTCAAACTCAATTAAATTACATTAAATTAACGATAATTGCAATTTATACAAAGTTTAGCTACTGATGGCCCATTAAAAGATAAAGCTACATTTTGTTATTGGCATCAAATCCCATGAAAAGACCAAAACAAACGTTTTAGTCCGTTTCTCAGTACTTTCTGACTTCCCTACCTTGTCTGTGGCTCTCAGCTCCCATTGGTTCCTGATTAAGATGTAAATCTTTAAAAACACCTCACAAATATATAGTTCAGCTCAATAATTTACTAAAACAGCTGGCATTTGTTGGGGACTATTTTCAGTGGTGGATTAATACACATTTAGTGCTGTAGTGAGGTCTAGAAACAATGATTGGGATTTGCTGTCAATAAGAAAAAGCCTTGTCTTTTCAAAAATAGAATGGAATAATTATCACCAGTCACAAACAAGACAATCTTGACTGTGGCTTACAAACTAGTCATCCTTAGCATTCAATATGGCAGATAACCACTCATATACATAACTATTCTATTTCATAATCCTCATCAGATCACTTTTCATTTAGTTTTGTCTTGCATATGGCAGGCAAACCATCACCATCATAATCCTCAACGGACAGATGCAGCCACCTCCTGTCTGTGAAATTTCCTTTTGGTTTAGTGTGGTGTGGTGACCAATCTTTAGTGCTTCAGTCAGACAGAGTAAGACTGTGCTGAAAACTCAATTTGTTTAATCAATGTGCAGCTTATTTCTGGTCAATACATGCATCACTTTCCAATGAATCCAGTGCAAAAAACAACCATTGACTCCCAGTAAAGCCTTTCCACTCCATTGACCCAGACACCATTACAATTGACTGATGTGAGATAAAGACAAAAAATAAACAATGGAATGAATGAAAGAATGTATGTAGATAAAAGTTAATGCTGTGTACTGGACGTGAGTCAGACAGTTTTATGGGCTGCAGTCATTTCCTGGCTCATTGTCTTTTACTATGAGGCACTAAAACTAACAAAGAAGAATGTCCTCTGGGAAACTAATTGAACTCTCTGCTATAAAAACTGACACCAACACAGAGGGAGGAAGAGGGAGGAGAAGGCGATAGAGTGCGAGGAAGAAGGAGAAAATTGGGACTTGGGTTGAGGTTGGTAAATGGAGAGCGTAATGGAACATGGGATTAAGAAAGTGAAAAAGGACCAAAGTAGATGGAGGGGGAAAAAGACAGATGCATGGATGGTCAAGGGAAAGATGGGAAGAAAGCGGTGGGTGGTTGAACATGAATGTAGGATTGGATAAAAGCTGTAGGCACATGGTAACTAATTGAGAATGCGTCCTGCAGATATTTGGGCAGGGGTCATAAAATCACAATAAAATCTCAACCAATCATTTAATACAACGCTTGATAGTTTAGAGCTGACGGGGACCACCTCTCCAGAAAAGAAATGATTGACTATACTAATGTCAGAAGAAATGTATACACTTTTTATGAATAAAAAAAGATTTAGAAAGCTTCATGGGAAAAATAGAAAAGTACTGATTTACTGTACACAGAACAGAGGTACTGTTTTCACGCAGTAAAGGACATCGAGGCTATCGTCACAGGGTAACTACACTGATCTGCACTGATTAGTCAACCAGGCTTTTCCTTTGTTGTAATTAATCAATGCAACACTCATACAAAATATGTTCAGGAAACGTTCGCAGCAAATGGCTCCAACAGTCACAAGCAGATGTAATCCCACCCATCCAGAACAGTGTCAGTAGTGCTGCTAGTCAAACACTGGACTGAAGTTAGCTTGAAGTTTGACTCCTCTATTATCAGTGCATTCACTGTCAGACAGCAACCCCCTTTCAGACCACAAGCAAATAAACTCGAGGGTCAAATGAGTGACACACAAAGGGAACCCAGTAAGCTGTATAAATTAAATCTTACTTACAGATGGGCCCGAGACAGTGGAGACAAATTCATCATGGCCTTGAACTCACCTGATCTGATGAATGACATGTCAGTATATGACCAAAATCAATATGTCCCTACCAGAGATGGTGGAAAAAGGCCACTGATGATATCAATATGATATTTCATAAGGCAGCTATTAAAGCTGACCTTGTAAAACAAAAAACGGAAGCCTGTTAAAAGGCAAAACGCCGACAAATGGTTTTCGCAAGAATGCGAGAGCATCAGAAAAGACCTGAGAACAATAGCAAATGAAAAACATCGCCAACCAAACAACCCAGCCTTACGCATCAGGTACAACGACATTTTAAACAAATATAAACGTACAATTAGGAACAAATAACAACATTATACCCGAATGAAACTTGACGATATTGAGAACGCCATTAATCAAAATCCATTCTGGGATATGTGGAACAACTTCAACACAAAGCAACCACCCATCCAAAACAGTGATATCTGAAAATCTGTACAAACATATACCAATAAATCTAACTGATTCAGAGTAATGTATTATAAAAGAAAAAATCCAAACATTAGAAGAAACAATTAAAGACAACCAAAACCCCCTTTGATTTGAATTAGGCAGATACCCACTGACGCGCTCACATTTTTTAATCACCTTAAATCCAGCCCCCGTCACCCCGAGACCCCTCCATACCCAAGAGCTGAGCCCAGAAAAGAGTCCCCTATGTCAGCTGGTGCTGAGACTAAGTGCCCCCTCAGACACACTCTGACAAGTCTCAACAGCACTGCTTTCCAAACACCAGTCAGAGGAAACCTAATTATAACACAATGTAAAGAAAGCAGAGACAGATCCTGACCAAGTGCGGGCTCAGCGACCACAGACTGGACACCGAAACAGGAAGACACTAAATATCCTGGAAACCAGAAGAAAACACAACATGTGGTCGCTGTTGAGACAGAGATGCACTTCCTCCTACAGTGCACAACATCCAGTGAAAGAAGGAACCTTTACTTTAACAAGTTCAACTCTGTAATCTCATTTTTCAAAGAGTGAAATGAGCTCACATATATAGTTATATACAGCAGTTATCTGCATTTACAAGTCTACAATTGTTATTATTATTATTATTATTATCTTATCTTTCCTATCTGTATATATTTTAATAGCACACATCGTCTGTTTATGTATATGTTTTTATTTCACACTTGCTTTGGCAATGTTAACGTCTGTTTTGCCAATAAAGCTCCACTGAACTGGACTGGACTGACAGAGAGCTGTTTCTATGCGCCTCCCCCCGCTGACTTTAAATAATTATTGTGAATGCTCTGTAACTAAGTAATGCTTTGTTTATGACGACGGTTTAGTTGAGTTTTAACAGCTAGCACCTAGGCATTGTCCAGTGTGCTCCAGGCTCTGCAGGGTTTTGATGCACCCGCTCTGTGATCCTGGACCACAGGGGCACATCAGAATGATCTAATATGAATTCACTCCAAAGATAATGTGAACGAGTTCGCTCAAATATTGATAGGGCCAATTCTGTCCTCCCATAATATCTATTTGCTATCCTACACCCTTGTTATGACTATAACTGAGGACACAAAAAGGCCCAAACTTTGCTTTCAGAAAATGATTAGCAGACACTGGAAAGCATGTTTCTTAATGAAATAACACTGAAAAGCGAGGTTCACTGTAAGGCTTTTTACACTGAAACTCACTCTGAGGCCTTTTTTGCAATCCCCTGTGCCGGGAAGCTACACGTGATAACTAGCCAAAGCAGGAGACGATCAAAAACACTGTAGCAACATATAAACACTCAACACTGCAAGTGCACCAATAATGCATCTCCAAGATGTTTGTAAGATAAAACAGCTCCAAGCGGCCAGCAGGAGGAAATAACTAACTTTTGTTAGCCAAAAGGCCAATTTTCAACTGTTGGCCAGATTAGCCATTACCACAACACTATTCCAAACAACATGCGGGGGAGGTGCTAATCCATTAAGAGATGTGTACATTAAACAAGTATTGTGAAAGTGAACAAGATATTACTAGCAAAGTAGACCATATCTAGGATGTATATCACAATGATGGTATCTTATGGTTATGGTTTATTGTCCAGCTTGTTTATATACAGATTGTACAGGTTTTATTAAGAGAAGTGGTTAAACAGTATGTTATACTGTATGTGAGAGAATCATAGCATGAAAATCAATTTTAGCAGCTTCAGGTGTCAAATAGATATGAAAATGTTTAGATTGAATTTGGCTTTTGCCACAACATGCTTAACTTGGTTTTCAAAGCAGAGAGTCGAGTCTAAGACGACAACAATGTATTTCAAGTTGGAAACCAGTTGTAGCTTCTTACGTGATGCATTAACACACTGTGATGAAGGACACCACCTGCCTTGTTTATGAAGAACATACAGACTGTTTTTTTATAGAACAATTAGGACTGTCACAATATCAGATGTTCGCTACACCATTATGATGGCCAAAATAATTCACGATAACAATATTATCGCGATATCTATAGAACAAGACGGTGTAGTCCCTCATTCGTCCAGGAGTGTTCTATCGTAGAAAAGGTTTCAGTCGTAGTCGTCTGGACGCTGTTTTCAGAATCAAGACGTTTCGGCTCCCATCCGGAAGTCGTTCTCAATTGTGAAAAATGCAAATGCACGGTGCTCTGCAATCCTGTGAAGTGGCTGTTTAGTCTCACCTATGTACCGTTCTTGTTCTTAAGAACAAGTTTAAGACTAAACAGAGCGCCGTGCATTTGCATCTGAAAGCTACAAACCGCACATTTGAAGACAGCGAGGTGAAGAGTCTAAGTAGAGAGAAGAGTTGGTTTGAAAGAGGAGTCAAAGAAGCCATTTTTGTGAAAAAAGAAAACCCCTCTTTGAACAGAAATGGTGGTCTGAGATTCAATCTGCCCAAAGTTTACCACAGTGTATTAACACCGTGGTCAAGCCAATCACATGCTAATCAGGTACTTAACAGTGATGAGGGAGGTGCAGCCAGAAAACAATAGGCCTGATTACTGATTACTGGGCCATCATGGAAACAATTAGGTCAGTTTCAGGTGAAACTAGGCAGGGTAATTAGTAGATACTCAGGAAGACTCCTTCCTGAGGGCAGGGCTTAAGTAACACAGAGTAACCTTTTCTACGATCTAGAGAACATTTGAAAAAAAAGCTAAAACTAGCTAAAAGTTAGCTAGTTACTGCATCTTCTTTTTTACATTTTATGGCGGGTGGCAACCAGCGTTAAGGTGCATGACTGCCACCTACTATGACAAAGCGAGACAGAAAAGAAAAGGAAATGATTTAAGAGGTGCTGGATTATTTACACGATATTATCATATGTGTATTATTAACAGGACATCAATATTTAATTTTTAAATATCACGATTATCGCGACACCGCTAATTGCAATAAAGAATCTGCAAGCCTCTTTGTGATACTTTGTGTGTGTAAGAGTTCAAGAGCAGCTTCTTGTTCTTGTTTTAATACTGTACCATCTGCATACATTTGAACATCCGCTACAATACATGCTGAAGGCAGATCATTAATGCAGAAGCTGATGAGGAGAGGACCTAGAATAGAGCCCTGGAGCACGCCGACAGTTCATTGAGAGCGGGTGACACCATGTCCTTGAGGTCTGGGGTTATGAAAGTTTTGGTTTAAGGTCCAGTTGGGACAACTTGAACAACTCTGCTCCAACTGCGCTTGTCTTGTTTGTGCCACCATGTTTCTTTGAACAATAATATATCTCACTCGGTCTCTCTTGCCCTCCACAGACGGAGTCAGAGTGTCGTCAGTGTGAGCTCCTCGAGGAGAAAGAAGCAGAAGTGTTCCTCGAAGGTCTTCATGGGACTCTTGAGATGATGAACTCTCAGCACTGTCTCAGCCCTACTCGTGCGCCCCCAAAGAGACTTCATGACCCGTTTTCCTCGTCATGAACTTTTCATGTCACCAGAGCACAAATAAAGTGCCACATGCATGATGTCTGAGCATTTCAGTGGTATTTAATTTACAGCTGGAGGGATGTGAACGGTGGGTTTCAGCTCATTTTCAGACACCAAAATGTACAGATGTCAAATGAAAATGAAGTTAAGCTATTCATAACGCTAATGTTGAAAACTGAATCCAAATGGATTTGATAAGCGATTCGAAATGATTCTGATCCAATTAAAAAGTTGTCAAACCCCGACTTTAAACACAAATCACCTGATGAACACAGCAGAAAACCTACAGAGAGTCAGACTGTCTCCATGTTAACAGGCTCTAGGCTTCAGATCCTGACAAGATAGAGCTCATACTCTGAAAATTAACATGCATGCAAAATACTTCCTGTTTTTAGTCGCTTCTCCTCCGAGTTCATCCGATTAATCAGCCTTTTCTAACAGTTACGCTGTCATAAAGTGAGACCGTCAGCCACTGCTGTTGCTCACTCAGACAGTCAATGCCAAATAGCGTAGCATAAGATATTTGTAGCCTAGCATAGTTCCCTAATGCCGTCACAACTTCGGCTGACCATTACCATTAACTAGCTAACGTTAGCGTTGGCTAAGCAGTGAGTGACCTGGGTCCATATCCTATCATAATATTAAAATTATTATGTCAGTTTTTAAGCTGTGCGATGTGTTATGGCTGACTGTCTAATCAGCTAACTAGCCTGCAAACCAACATTAGCAGTGCATTTTTCTTCCATGGATGTTTGTTTGGCAGCTCGTTCAACAAGCTAAAGCTGGAACTATGCTTCTCCGAAGATACACGTAAAGGTCTCTGCATACAAATATAAAAAGAAACAGCCACCCAGGTGTCTCCGAACGATTCCCATATATGTCCTCCTGTGTGCAGTCAGGAGAGACACGTTTCAGCCTCTAGGTGTAACAAAAGACACGTCCATGTTTGTAGATAAAGAGGAGGCATTAGCAAAAAGTCTATAAGCTAATGGGCTGTTCAAAGTCAGAGTCTATTTTTGTGTCTCAGGCTGCTGTCTGGCTGTTCACTTGCTTGCGGTCTTCTGATTCACTGCATTTTGTTGGCACATTGCTACATTTCTTGGCGCATCTCACTCAAAAACATCGCTCCTTAGCACTACTAGCAGTCACACTCCATCGCTGTCCTGACTGGTATATGCTTTCAAGACTTTTCTGCCCCGTCATTTCTTCCTGTTAAGTATATTTGCAGTGACTTTATGCAACAAAACGTCACGTTAAGACAAAACTGAATATTCGCTACATATCAGGATTACACAACCTGAAGAAGGTCATTGTCAGTGTTATATAATGAAGATGTGGAGTATCAACAACTTCAGTTGCATAATAATCAAGGGATCTTTCTGACATTTATTTTTCTCATTCCAATAATGACTGAGTTTTTTAAGCATTTCACAGCACTTCTAGGAATCCAAAAGTGACAATGGAAAGGCCCTGCTGGATGACACATGCTTATCCGGCTGAATCTGCTTTCTTGTTGCGAAAAACAAAGAGTCAAAACACTTTCGCAATAACAGAAAGATTATTTCAAGTTCGTTTACAGGTAAAGGTTGTGTGCTGTTGTTCTGTGTTTCAAATGTGCAGAGCCAAACCAGCAGCGTGTTAGTGCATCTCTGACTTCCTGTCTGCGGCTCTTAGCTCAGAGCCCATTGGTTCCTACTGAAAACGTAAATCTTTAAAAACACCTCACAGATATGTAGTTTCATTTTTTTTTTTAAAGGCTCAGTAATTTCCCAAACCAGCTGCTCGCTGTAGTTCTTAACAAACAGGAGGAAACAGTGCGTCTGTTGGGGACTATTTCCAGCGGCGGATGAATCCACATGTGGTGCTGTAGTGAGTGTTTGGGGCAGCAGGACGGTGTGTGTGGGACTGAGTCAGAATAAACTACAGTGTGTGTGTGTTTGTGGTGATGAAGGAACATGTCGCCCAGGGCAACAGAGCGGCTCGCTGATGTGTTGTAATAGTTTCTGGAAAACAGTGGAGCTCAGAGGCTCAGAGGCTGTGATTCACACACAACACCTGTTAGCAGATGCAATCACTGCTGGTTTGGCTCGCAGCACATCGGATTTGTTCAGAAGAATAAAAATATAGAACATCTCCAGAGTTATGAGTTATCTTTTACATATATATGTATATATATATATATATATATATAGTTAAACTGCTACTAGAACATAATGTGCTGGGAGGAAACAGTTTTGTTGGTACTATTACTATCAGTTGAAGTCTTCCTGTGACAATATACTCTGTGTGTAGTGTGTGTGTGTGTGTGTGTGTGCAGGGGAGTCATTATGGAATTATACTGAACGAGCACAAAACAAATTCGAGCGTTACTCAGTCTGCAAGTCAACACTTGAGAGCGCGCAGGAACAGATTTGTGAGAGCAGAAGTAGACTAATGGTGAGCGTGATAGATGATTTGTGCAGCAGAGATTCTCACGCTCGTAATGATCAAAGCTGCTCGTGCTCAGTTTTGGCAGTCTGAATCCCCGGAGCGCAAACTCAAACCGAGAGCAGAGGGTCACCTGTTGGGTTTGACCTGGAAGTGAAGGGTCATGCTAGACCCTTCCTTCTACTTTCAAAATAAAAGCTGGGACAGTGGAGACAGAGAGCAGTACTTGGTGTCTTTACTATCTTAAAAATCAAAATGCGTTGACACCAAATGACTAAAATCACATTCAGTTTGTTGGCAAAAGATCTTTTAGGTTTCAAGTCATTCTGAGTGGCCGTGTTAGCGTCGTGTTAACTTCTGTTTCTAGTGTGAGTTTCTTCTTTTTCTGTTTTTATGAATAATGAGAAATTATTAGAGCAATTCTAAGAAAAAGATTTATGAATGAGGCTCAGCCACGCCCGTGGCTGTTACCTCCTAACGTGTAATTATGAATCCAGCTTCGCTGTGCAATTAGGAGCGGGCGGGGGAACTGCTGATGATTGACAGAAACCAGGCGTATTGGCACACGCTCTGACTGTTGATGTACAAATCCAGCAGAGCTCACTAACCAAGAGTGTGTGTGTCTTAATTTACCTCGAGCCTCCTTGTTTTCCCACAATATCCTCAATGAAAACAAGAGGGAAGCAAAGGCAGCAACTGTGTAACAAAGAGGATTTACATGTAACGTCTTCTAATTGCAGCTGTAGCTGGAGGATTTTCTCAGTGAAATATCTGCACATTATTACAACTATGTGCTGATATTTCCATTTAAATGTATGACAACACGACCTGGCGCACAAAATACACTGTAGTAATGTCCTGCTGTACCAGGTGTACTATAGTTGAATATAGTTTGATCTCAATCGCGATAAAACTGATTTATTATGTGCTGCCGTGGTGGAATAGTTGCTCCGGAGGCAGAAAAACATTTGGGATTGAAGTGACGCTCCATCCAAACTTCGTCTTCTCTCCTGCTGTGGGTCTGAACGGAGGCTGTAAGAGGTTTGTAGTTCGCGCTGTCGAAGAAAACAGCAGCTGTGAGCTTGGATTGATGTCGTTAAAATGAATTGCAATAGTGAGCAGTTTTCACCGTATCAGAAAGTATAGAAATGTCAATAGCAATATCTCCACTGTCCATCCGTTTTACCTTAAAATAATTTAGTCCAAGTATCTTTACTGTGATTCTAAGTGGACAATTTATAGATATTTATAACTGGAATATAATATTATAATATAATATTCATAAGTAAGCTAGCGTATAATCACCTGAAAATAAGAATCGTTGTGTTTTTGTTCCCTTAGACCATTTATGGATTGAAATATATCAAGTTTTTAATAAATACAAACGCACAGTTTAAAGTTTTTCTTCTACAGCTCCAAGAAAGACGATAATTTGGCAGCTGACTGCGGAATAACAAAAGCTGCTTCTGTGCAGCTGTTAGCTTGCTGCTAACGTGCTGCAGAAAAAGCTAACCGCGAGGCTTTTCTTTCACCTTCAGCTGCAGGAACGTAGGTCCTTTTGCCAACGAAACGTTCCACGGCAGGACTTCGCTGCTTGTCGGGAGTCTGCAGTACTTAAAAATCACTAGTCAAGCTTTCATCCAAATTTACTTCATTTCATTTCCGTAAAATCAGCACAAGAAAACGTGTTTGAACGCTCGTTTCCATCCGCTGCCGCTGCGTGAAGCTGGCGGAGCTAATTCTGCAGCCGCTGCCATTAAACCGTCGACACAACCAGACGACGCCATTAAAAGAGCTCCAGTGGAAGCTCAGACGACGGAAACATGCCGTTTCTGTTAGTTTCATGTGTTCATGTGAGGAAGGTTACAGCCTCCTCATCGCTCCACACAGACCGGAGGGTTTCTGCTGTAAAGAGTCCGGTCTAGACCTGCTCTACAGGAAAGGTGCAATGAGATCGCTCCTGTCGTGAGTTGGCGCTGTATAAATAAAACAGAAATGAATTCAGCATTCGAACTACAGATGGGAAGGTCTTTAAATGTTACTGATGGTTAACAGTTTATTGCACCATGGCCACTGAGAATTCCAGGTTCTGATTGGCTGGCAGGTGCGGATTCATTTATAGGAATGGGAAAGTTTAAGCAGACACCTGTGATGTGTTTGCAGCTCTAAATGAACGCGCCGATATTAAGCTCTGGCTGAGAACAGCGGCAGTGAGAGCTCGGAGCCCAAGTTCTTTGTGTAACCAGTAAAAAAGGTACATAGCTTCACTGCGCAAATTCAATTTCAAACGTGTTTATTTTTTGCACCAATCTGTCGCCCACGTGAACCAGGAGGAGGAGGACTTCTGAAGCAACAACAGCTGCGGCAAAGCCGGTATCCGTCACGATCGCGGAACGTACAACTCGTCCAGGTGAAGAACGAACGAGAGAAAATGAATTCAGTTTAACGTCACTGAAGCTCTGGTTCTTCTCTCTGATTCTTGGGGCCAGCAGTGCTTTCTGACTGTGTGATTAAGCTGTACTCGGCTGGCAGCAGCCTTGAAGCTCGTGTTTGACCAATCAGTGATACCCAGCACTGCAAACTCCACGCTGGTAGTTCCTGGGCCATCAGAAAGTGCTATCGTATCGACTGTTCAGGGGATGGGAACTAAATCTAATCTGCCTCCTGCAGGTTAAATGCGTTTTAAGATCCGAAAACAGGTTCCTGAAGGTGTTCCTGCAGCGCAAAAGGGTTACGACTTTCTGACTTTTACTTCCCAGGAACGCTTGATTCAAATGCTTCATTTCACTGCTGTGTGACGTTAAAGCTCCCGTCTGGAACATTTAGGGCAGAAATGGAATATAACATTTATAAAAGTGTGTTTTCATCAGCGTATAATCACCTGAAAATAAGAATCGCTGTGTTTTCGTTACATTAGAATGAGCCCTTTATATCTACAGAGGGAGCGGGTCCCCTTCCACGGAGGCCGCCATGTTTCTACAGTAGCCCAGAATGGACAAACCGAACACCGGCTCTAGAGAGGGCACACTGGACCTTTAAACATGTTTCAAATAAGATAAAAAATTATGGGATTGCTTTCATAGAATTTGGTAATAAGGGGTTCCCTTAAACTGTGGAAATAATCCATTAAAAACACATTAATATGTTAGAATCTGTTAACCTCGTGGGCTATTTTGGGGGAAACCCCTGATACTATGATACATAGTCCCTTGATTTTTAACCTTAAAGTTCCATTAATGTTTCCACTAAAACTATGTAGTTACAGTGTTTGAATTAGATTTTAAGAGGATAATTAATTGATAGGACTGTAACAAATTAAGGTCCATTAATGTGTATATTCCATTAAAACACCTTAATACATTTACTTATGTTGTAATCTTTTACTTCACCACATATTTGGGGTAAATCCCTGAATTGTTTTTCTTAAAACTGCTTTAATTTACCCATGAACAATGATGTAATTAATGCATTTTTAATGGGATAATTAATGGATACATTTATGGATTGAAATATATCAAGCTTTTAATAAATAAATAAATAAATAATTCCTCTCTTCTGGCAAACAGGATGACAAGATATGGAGGAGCTGTGACAGGAAAACATTTTTATTTTGTAACAGGCATCAATCCTTCCATTTCTATGCATCTACTGTATTCTGGCATTTTATTAAATACAATCACAGCTTAATATTCGATGTAAACAGAAACAAAAGAAGTGTCCAGGAGGAGCGGTCCAGTTCTGTGCAGGATCTTCTTCACCAGACGCCGTTTTCTACTGAAGCAGTCCTGCAGTGTTGCTGCGCGCCGACGCGTGACAGGGATGGCTGCATGAGTGACGAGTAACCGAACCTCGCCAGAGGAACGTAAAGATGCTCAACAGCTAACGTTATCACGCAGACGGCAGCAAACAGCGAAGACTCCGGCGGGTTTGTTTAGGTTTCCGTGTCAGCAGCACGAGTCGTGTTCAGCCGGGACACGTGGCGAGTTTCTTTCTCCGCCGCAGATTCACTGTGCGTGTTTGATTGAAGGCATTTGTTTAGGATTAGCAGTATCAGGGCATCTGCAGCTCTCCAACTGTAATAAAAAGTCAGTTCAAAACTTTTTTTTTTTTTTTTTAAATTGGTTAGTACGTCCGTCAGCTTTCTTCAGATCCAGGTCATGTGAATTATTAGGCCTATATACAGTTATATAGTTAATAACCGCAGGCCTCGTCGCTCCCACTGGTCATTCTTTGACCCTTATGACAGTGAAAATTGGTATTAAATGGCTTTTTACGTAGTATTGAAACACTGCAGAAACCCCGAATGTCCAAGCACGGCGCTTAAATAATTACGGCCTTAAAAAGACATCTTGTTGGAGACCGGGCCCCGAGCTCGGCTACAGCAGGACGCTCCTCCAGGCGGCGCTGTTGCCTCCTCCCAAACACAATGAAAGCACAGCACACCTGAGCTGGGGCCCCGGGTTGGTAGTCCTGATTATAAAAATATTTAAAAAGGACAGTTCCACCATGATTACAGTTTTTTTTTGACACTTTCCAACCCTTTTAACCGTTTTTACACGCATGCAGCTCAATCACAGATCGGCAGAAATCAGTAAATCACACGTGAGGTCTTCAGCTGGAAACTGAAAACAAAAGATTTTCTTCAGTAAAAACTAAAAGAGAATTTAAAAATGAAACGATCTGGAGTCAAAAGTGACAAACGGGAAAATACAAATTAAAGGAAAAAGTCGAGTTTTAAAAGAGAAAAGTGGCAGCGCTGCTTTCCGACTGACCTCTGACCTGGTTCAAAGAAAATTAGGAAATGAAAACAAACAGCAAAATAGATTTTTTTAAATAATCGACTGTCCAAAAACAAAACAAAAAAAACTAATACACTCGACTAACTGCTGGGCTGCAACTAATTATTATTTCCATTACCGATTGATCTAGTAGTTTTCCACTTATTCGAATAATCTTTTAGTTTATAAAATGTCTGAAATTAGAGAAAAATGTCCATCTTCCAATTTCACGTCTGGCTTTTGTCCCAACAGTCCGAAACCCAAACGCACTGCGTTCATGATGACAGATTATAACAGCTGCCGATTAATTTCAGTAAGCGATTAATCGACTAGGCCTAATCGTTTCAGCTCTACAAGCTAGTGTCCCACATTCCTCGTGTTCAATAATAAAGTCGAAAATAAAAAGCAGCAGTATAACAACAAGTCGAACAAAACAAATCCTCTGTTCTGGGATCAGCTGTGTGCGCGCACACTGCTCAGGTTCAGGCTCCTCATGCACGACCAGCTCTCCTTCTGCGCATGCTCAGTGTTATCGACACGGCGTATTGACAACAGTACTGATGATCAGTGTGTGTTTCCTCTCCGTCAGCTCTCGGGCTTGTCCTTGTTGGGGCCCATAAACTCCACTCCGTCGACCGGGATGTCCTTCTCCTTGATGGCCTTCTGCACGCACCGCTGGTACTTCCGGAAGGTCTCGGTGCACGGGTCGCCGCTCCGGTCCCCCTTCAGGAACTTCTCGGCGAACCAGCGGTTGAAGCACTGGTCGTACTCCCGCTTCAGGTCGGTGCAGGCCTCTCCGACGCTGTTCATCGTCGACAGAAACACGCGGAGAAGCCAAATATGGAGGATTTGTTCAACTGCGACTGTTTTCAAAAGCGGGCGCAGTGTCAACACGCACACCCCGTGACTTTCCTTGAACCGCGCGATGGGATTGGCTGGTTTGAGAATGGCGTCGAACGTCATGACGTGTCAGAGACAGTGTGTTGTGACAGAGGTATCACTCTGAGTGATCCCCGAGGAATCACAGACTAGGTATTGTTTTTGTACTTTCTGTATGATGCTGAAATAAAACTCATTAGATTGCCAGCATAAAATCTTTGTACACATGTAAATATCGACATCTGCCCAGCCCCCTGGCCGTGTTCACTGCATGTTATGTATTGTTATGTTCATGACCTCAAAAACTACATTATAAAATAAATAAAAACAATAGAAAAACACGTTGTGCTGCAGCAAGCAACGGCGCAGGCAAACAAAAGAGAAACCACTTCACATCCAACAGAGCGTATGGTATATAACTGAACATTATTGTTTTATTTCACATTTTTATAATGTTTTTTAATATTTTCTTGTATTAATATAGTAACTGAATTATGTGTTATACAGATGCAGTGGCCCACTGTTCTTGTCGCCTATCTGAAAGCTTTAAACAGGTGATATATGCTAATGTTGTTTAACTTCAACTTCTTGTTTCAGTTCAGCTCAACTTTATTGTCCATTAGAAAAAAACAGACAACACAAACAGCATTTATTTATATTTATATGAGTGAGCGTTGTCATCCTTTCCTTTATCTGTAAGTGGTTTGTAAGTTTCATAAAATAGTGTCGAAGTGAGACCTCTTGCATCTCTTGACCCAGCCGCCGTCCAAATCCCGCGACACATTTGCGCAGCTTTCCGAAATCTCGCGGTTCTCCAAGAAGACGTGAGAGGCATCAGAGTAATCGAACTAAGCTTCTATTTACATTTATTTATCAACTAACAAGATATAAAAACCGAGGCGGGAGTTAATACAGGTAAGTAACAGTCACGGAGCTCCGTGGCTAACATTTGATCGCAGCTGTTTTGGAGATATCTGGAACCTTACATTAGCATGCTTAGCTAGGCCATCCTGATTGTTATGGCCGGATGGTTCAGGTGCTGTTAGCTTAACGTTAGCTGCTCGAATCGATCGATTAATTCAAACTTTATAACGGTGGGTTTGTGTTGTTTGCGCTGCTGCAGTCTGCCCAGGGCTACAAGATGTCTGACAGCGACGACAGCGACTTCTCCGACAACCAGAGTGAGCGCAGCAGCGACGGAGAGGCCGAGGAGGTGGAGAATGAGGTATGCTAACTGCTAGCTAGTTATGCTAACTGCCCAGTCGATTCAGGTAAACATTGTGATTGAGTGTGACGGGTTGTAAGTGGATTAAGCTGCTGAAAGCTGTGGAGCTGGAGTTTCAGTTACATGAGATATATAAAAAAAAGCCTGGAAACGCACGTTATTACAGAAAGGACACGGGGAATAGTGTGTACTTGGTTTGTTTTGTCTCCAGGAGGAGACCGGCAGTCCCGTTGGCAGCGACAAGGTAGCGGAGGAGGAGGGGGAGGACCTGGAAGATGAGGAGGAGTATGATGAAGAGGAGGAGGAGGACGATGATGACCGTCCCAGGAAGAAGCCGAGACATGGAGGGTTCATCCTGGACGAAGCCGGTACGAATGGACTTCACTCTTCATCTCTTTAAACTCGTCCTCCTCTTTCCGTCTCTTCCTTCACGCACCTGTTTCTTTTCGGAGATGAAAGGAGCTTGAATGCAGTTTTAAAACTTGTCTGTTCCTCTCCACTCTCTCTCTCTCTCTCTCTAGATGTGGATGATGAGTATGAGGACGAGGAAGACCAGTGGGAGGAAGGAGCCGAAGATATTCTGGAGAAAGGTGAGGGAGTCGACCTGTTCAGAGAGTTCATGAAGCATTTTCACAGTTTTCTCTTCAGGTGTTGCTGATTGCCTTTTCCCACGTTGCACAGACGAACAGTCGTGACGCGTGCGTAGGCCTGTCGTGGTAACTACTTCATCCACTCGGCGAGGTTCTTTCCACACATCGTACCATGTCGCCTGTCGTCTTTGCGTGCTTGTTTACTTGGATAAGAAATAAACTCACCGACATGATGCCAGAACGAACAGCAGGGTTTCCCTACATTAGAAGAAGCGTTTCGTCTCGCAGCTCCAGAGTCCGAGACACGTTTGGCTTCTGTCCTCTCGTCGTCTGCTCTCTGTGTCCGAGTGTCGGCGTGAGCGGGGCTCAGGCAGCGCACGAGTTCATCTCTCTTCCACAGGGCGTACGTGCGTTATTATGCTGTTATGTTATCGTCATATCGGTGGCGTAAAATGGTCTTAAAATGACGATAATATCATTTATCTGGGACAGTATCGTCGTCCAACAGCAGTAGTTTTCGTGACAGGCCTACTTGTGGGGTTTGTAAGTTTTTAAACCCAGAAAATCCCCAAAACACACAGTCTCAGGAACAAGAGAAGTTTGTAATTGCAAATAAATCTTGTTTTTAAAAGCACACACAGCACACGTACAGGCCGGGGCTCCGAAGCGTGCTGCCGTGTGTTAAATCTTTGAAGCAGCCGCTGGTTTCAGTTTGCTTCAGTACAACATTCACATCCAGAGGAATTCAATCAGAGTGAACATGTTGCCAGCTGTTAAAAATAAATCTGTGTGATGTTCGATGAGATTCGGACTTATCAAACCAATCTAGACATAATGACTGTGATGGATTAAACGCCAAGCAAGTTTCTAATCTCTACAAGTAGCTTTTCATGTTGCTCTGAGGTGAACTGACAAACATCTAAACACCTGAAGCATTCTTCACGCAGTCTATATGAACTGCAGTGGGCTAAAACACGCAAAGCACTGCTGCGGCCCTTACAGTTTAGTGTCTGCGTCTCCAAACTGTACACGATGAACTGATGAAGATCTTATTTTTAGCTCCTACCACCCAGTCCTTAATTTGAACTGTGTGGGAAACGTTCAGCGCTTGGTTCGTTTCAGTAAAGCGGAGCGAGGGCCAGCTGTTTATCAGATCGCTCTGTGTTCACAAGCAGAGCGCTGAGGTCAAACTGCGCGATTACACCTGAATGCAACGCAGATGTTTCTGTCGACCTCCATTTTCTGCTGCATTTTAAAAAAAAAAGAAAAAGAAATCCAATTAAAAAAAACAGCAGAAGATGAAAATGGTTGGCAGCAGATCTGAATAGCTTTGATATAATGTATGTAATTTAAATTTTGCTAATAAATTAGTGTTTTTTTTCCTCTTCTGAAGTAAAATACCACACATTTGATTACAGTTTTGAAAATGATTTTGCTAACTTCTCTTTTGTTTCATTGTGAAACAGACACTGGTGTGTTTGTGTCTGCTGATCAATAATTCATTCTGTACAGATAATATGTATTGTGATCAGGTGATTGTTATTTGTCGGGCTGATTACAAAATAGTTTTTTTGTAAGAGTTTTTAGACTCTCTTTCTCACAGCAGACATGTTGACGTGTCGCGGCGGCAGCTGTGACTTGTAGTTCGTCAAAATATCTGCTGTGATAAAAGTCAGTTCAGCCTTTTTTAGGTTGACTTTGTCTTGTTGGAGACAAAAGTAAGCATTGGGTGTGACGATTGCTTGTTTTATCCCATGTTGTTATCATTCTTATTATTATTTTAATTGAAGGTCTATGAAAGTCTTAATGTCTGGAATTACAGGAAGGAATGCGTTAAGTTTGATCCGGTCAGGTCTGAACATTTCTGCTCCATTTTTTGTTCGTTAAACATCTTCCAGTCTCTTAGTTATGCACCAGTTAGCTAAGCCGGATCGGTGTCGACCTCGTTCGGCTGATCGAGTCTCTGCCGGACGGGCAGACTCACGATAAATACAGCTTCTACATCAGTGTCGTTATAAAATTCACTGTTTCTGCTACCAGTTACTTTCAGCGATACCCAGTGCGTAACACTGCCATATTTATCCCAGTCGGTTCCATGCAGTGGTGCAGCATCGCGTAGATTTAAATTCGGGGTGAGTTTCGCATCGGCGCTCCTTATCGGTAAACACCCTTGAGTTTAGATTTTGGGAGAGAACAGTTAGAGTGGTGCATCTGCATTTTCACACTAGTGTGTGTTCAGTAGTCTAGATTTATTTCCATTACGTGGAATGGTTTGATTTTGATTTTGATAAACGTACTGAACTGGTGTTTCAAAAGTCACTGGATTTGTAAAGTGAGTCTTCAGCGTTGACATGTTTACCCTGATCTGATGTAGAGAGCCTGTGTAGTCTGAACATGAGTGTCTGACTGAACTCTCTCTGTCTTATTGGTGTTTCTTTCTGTCACATGCATGTCCTCTTCAGTTAACGGTAATTCTACTCCAGATACTCTCCTGCTCGGATGTTTCCATTTATATCCATGTGTATCTGAAGCAAATGGAGTATCCGTTTCATCCATTTGATAAAATCCATGTCCCAGAATGTATTAACCCCACCTCATCTCAGCGCAGCTGTATTTGTGAGTGTGTAGCTTAATGTGAGGAAGCACTGAGGGCAAATCCATTATTGGCTCCTTGATCAGCAACAACTCGCTATACAAACCGTTACAGTTCATTACATTTGATTGGCTACAAAAAAAACCCCATTCACTTTTAATAATTATTTACAGTTGTACCGATTTCTCAAAATGTATGCGCTAATTCAAGTGTAAATGCTACACACAACACTTTTAACAGATGTTCGTATGATTAAAATGGGATTTTAATCATTTTATTGTTGGATAAAACCAAATATGAAAAAGAAATTGGTTTACGTCCGAGTTCTTCAGTCTGGAGCAAATCCAGCCACACGAATGAAAAAATACTACTTTTTTTTTTTTTTTCAGGTCGTAACTCAAAAATCACACTAATACGTTGAGTGTAATTCTGCATCCAGAGGTTTGATGACATGAAGCGGAAGAGTTGTAGAGCATGTTTCAGTCATTCAGTTTTAATCTGGGCGTTTAAGTAATTCCACCTTCAAAGAACCAAGTGTGATCATTTGCCCGACCCTGCTACCTGGTAGAAGACTGCCATGTTTGTAGTTTTTTGACTAACAGATGTGGTTGAAGCTTTTCATGTGGCACATGGTGATGCATAATATCCCCGAAGGTAGGAGGACAGTAGAAACAAAATCAAAACTGGTGTGTTGACAGCAGCAAAATGTCCTGATCGTTGTGGTGGACGGTTGCTGCCCATACCTCAGCTGTTTGTCAGTGATTCAAAAAGGTCCGGCGTTGCGCTCAATGACTGCTGTTTCCTCAACAACTGAGCCAATCGGTGACGGGGGTTAAGAATGGGAGGTGCCAGAAAACGGCCACGAAAATGTCTCAGTGTGGATGAGACGGACGCAGATGTACGGGTCGTTGCAAGTCGACTTACAGAATTAACGACTCTTAAATCAACATATTACTCCCGTCGACATGACAAACGTTAAAATATAAGTCTGGTGATGTTCCAAATTTTCTAAAAAAACAAAGACCAGCAGCGAACGTCTCTGCTAACAGGTGTGTGTGTGTGTGTGTGTGTGAATCACAGCTGATGGATCTTCTTCCTCCATCGTTGTCCAGAAACTAAAATCAGCGAGCCGCTCTGCTGCACTGGCTGACATGTTGCTTCATCACCACGAACACACACACTGTAGTTTATTCTGACTCCGCCCCACACACACCGTCCTGCTGCCCCAAACACTCACTACAGCACCACATGTGGATTCATCCGCCGCTGGAAATAGTCCCCAACAGACGCACTGTTTCCTCCTGTTAGTTTGACAAAAACTACAGCGAGCAGCTGTTTGAGGAAAATTACTGAGCCTTTAAAAAAATACAACAAAAAACAGAGTAGGAACCGATGGGCTGAGACAGGAAGTCAGAAAGTGTTGAGTGACGGACTAACACGTTAGTTGCAAGTTGAAAATATACAGTGACACCAACCTTAGTGTTTAAGAAATGGTAGAAAAGGTTTCAGTCGCAGTCGTCTGGACGCTGTTTTCAGAATCAAGACGTTTCGGCTCCCATCCGGAAGTCGTTCTCAATTGTGAAAATGGTCTGAGAACTCAGAAATGTAAGCTACTCTGTGTTGCTTAAGCCCCGCCCCCAGGGAGGAGTCTACCTGAGTGTCTGTTGATTACCCTGCCTAGTTTCACCTGAAACTGACCTAATAGTTTCCATGATGGCCCAGTAATCAGTAATCAGGCCTATTGTTTTCTGGCTCTGGCCGAATGACTTCCGGATGGGAGCCGAAACGTCTTGATTCTGAAAACAGCGTCCAGACGACCGCGACTGAAACCTTTTCTACGATAGAACTAAACTCCTGGACGAATGAGGGACGACACCGTCCTGTTTAAGAAATGCTTAAAATCTTTGAGAATTTAAAGTAAGAAGTCATTCTGTGTCGACTGAAGGTTACGATGTGTCGATGGGACAGACGAGGTCAGTCACTGCTGATTGGCTAGCGCAGAATGACCCTCCCCAACACGAACACCATGTCACTCTGAAGAATATAAAGAAAAATGAAACAAGGCTAAAAGACTTTAAACGGCAGAAGTTAAACTTCTAAACTTAAAAACTTAGTGGCAGTACTTAAAAACGCACCCCATTTGTGCTCGATTGGATAAAACATGAAGAACTACAAACGCTCCTTTTTTTTAAACACCCGTGTAGTTCCGGTCGGTGTACTGCAGCCGTGTTGGACAATAGTTGGGTTGGGTTTTGTTTCTACTGTACTGTCACCTCAAACCACACTGGACCCTTCACTGGCTTCATGCTTTGTGCTGTACAGTCACCATTAATCTGTTGGTTATTCTGTTGTGTTTTTTCTCCCATCATGCTTTGTGTTGCTGCTGCCTGACTCTGCTCCTGTGTGCTCTGCCCTGATGGCAATGTCTTTTTGGCATCTATCCTCACCTCTTCCTCTTCCTCCTCCTCCTCCTTTCCCTCTTTGCTGCTGCCTTAATCCTATCGTTTCTTCTCTTCTCCTGCCGCCTCTTTCTTCTTCTTTTTCTCAACTTTTGCTTTTTCCTCCATCATTCCCTCCTTTTCTCTCCTCATACTCTTTGTTGTTCTTCCTTACTTTTTTCCGATCCTGCTCTTTGCTCTCTTCTGTATCTCCCGAATTGCTTCTCTTCCTTCTTATTTCTTTATCTCCTCTTTGCTCCTGTACTTACTCCTTACTCTCATCTCTCTTCTGTCCTTCCTCCTTTTTCTTGATCTTTTTTATTTCCTCTCTGCTCCTGCTCTTCATCTTGCCTCCTCTTTTATTCTCCTCTTCCTCTCTTTTCTCTCTCGCTCGTCGGCCCTGAGCAGAGGAGGCTGAAGGTTAGTCTGTTATTTACTTCGCAGTCATTGTTCATTATTTAATCTAAATGAGTTTTCATTTTGTTTGTATTAAACATGAATACAACCCCCCCCGTTTCTCTCCCCCTCAGTGTCCAACATCGACCACGTGGTTCTGGATGAAGATCACTCTGGATCCAGAAGGCTGCAGAACCTCTGGAGGTAACAAATGCCTCAACATCTCTCCAGTGTGGAGGATTTAGTGGCGTCTAGCGGTGAAATTGCAGTTTGCAGCCATTTGAACGCCGCTCGCCTCACCCTCCCCTTCCGAGCGTGTAGCAGAAACTATGGTGGCCGCTAACGGCCCTCTCTAGAGCCGGTGTTCGGTTTGTCCGTTCTGGGCTACTGTAGAAACATGGCGGTGCAACATGGCGGCCTCCGTGGAAGGGGACCCGCTCCCTCTGTAGATATAAAGGGCTGATTCTAATGTAACGAAAACACAGCGATTGTTATTTTCAGGTGATTAAACACGAATGAAAACACACTTTTATAAATGTTATATTCCATTTCTGCCCTAAATGTTCCAGACGGGAGCTTTAACGTCACACAGCAGTGAAATGAAGCATTTGAATCAAGCGTTCCTGGGAAGTAAACGTCAGAAAGTCGTAACCCTTTTGCGCTGCAGGAACACCTTCAGGAACCTGTTTTCGGATCTTAAAACGCATTTAACCTGCAGGAGGCAGATTAGATTTAGTTCCCATCCCCTGAACAGTCGATACGATAGCACTTTCTGATGGCCCAGGAACTACCAGCGTGGAGTTTGCAGTGCTGGGTATCACCGATTGGTCAAACACGAGCTTCAAGGCTGCTGCCAGCCGAGTACAGCTTAATCACACAGTCAGAAAGCACTGCTGGCCCCAAGAATCAGAGAGAAGAACCAGAGCTTCAGTGACGTTAAACTGAATTCATTTCCTCTCGTTCGTTCTTCACCTGGACGAGTTGTACGTTCCACGATCGTGACGGATACCGGCTTTGCCGCAGCTGTTGTTGCTTCAGAAGTCCTCCTCCTCCTGGTTCACGTGGGCGACAGATTCGTGCAAAAAATAAACACGTTTGAAATTGAATTTGCGCAGTGAAGCTATGTACCTTTTTTACTGGTTACACAAAGAACTTGGGCTCCGAGCTCTCACTGCCGCTGTTCTCAGCCAGAGCTTAATATCGGCGTTCATTTAGAGCTGCAAACACATCACAGGTGTCTGCTTAAACTTTCCCATTCCTATAAATGAATCCGCACCTGCCAGCCAATCAGAACCTGGAATTCTCAGTGGCCATGGTGCAATAAACTGTTAACCATCAGTAACATTTAAAGACCTTCCCATCTGTAGTTCGAATGCTGAATTCATTTCTGTTTTATTTATACAGCGCCAACTCACGACAGGAGCGATCTCATTGCACTTTTCCTGTAGAGCAGGTCTAGACCGGACTCTTTACAGCAGAAACCCTCCGGTCTGTGTGGAGCGATGAGGAGGCTGTAACCTTCCTCACATGAACACATGAAACTAACAGAAACGGCATGTTTCCGTCGTCTGAGCTTCCACTGGAGCTCTTTTAATGGCGTCGTCTGGTTGTGTCGACGGTTTAATGGCAGCGGCTGCAGAATTAGCTCCGCCAGCTTCACGCAGCGGCAGCGGATGGAAAGCAGCGTTCAAACACGTTTTCTTGTGCTGATTTTACGGAAATGAAATGAAGTAAATTTGGATGAAAGCTTGACTAGTGATTTTTAAGTACTGCAGACTCCCGACAAGCAGCGAAGTCCTGCCGTGGAACGTTTCGTTGGCAAAAGGACCTACGTTCCTGCAGCTGAAGGTGAAAGAAAAGCCTCGCGGTTAGCTTTTTCTGCAGCACGTTAGCAGCAAGCTAACAGCTGCACAGAAGCAGCTTTTGTTATTCCGCAGACTCAGCAGCTCATAGACAAAGACAAAATGTGTCAGCTTGATTTATTGTGTGTATTACTGGCTAACTGTGTGTGTGTGTGTGTTGTTGTGTGTTACAGAGACTCCAGAGAGGAGGCGCTGGGTGAATATTATATGAGGAAGTATGCCAAGTCCTCAGGAGGCGAGCAGTGAGTATCCTCCTTCCTTTTGGTTTGAACGACTATTTACTTTTATGGCCACTCGAGGCTCAGTCCGCTCCGTGAAGTCTAACAATAGCTGTCGATGACACTGCAGTGATGAGTCACCGCGGTCAGCTGCCAAATTACCGTCTTTCTTGGAGCTGTAGGTTGGTTTTAGGGCCCGAGCAGCGATCACTCATTGTATTGCAGGGAATATATTTTCACTTTTTCGAGGGACTAAAGGTTCACTAAAACTCACAAAACTTTGCACACACGTCAGAAGTGGCGAAAATTTACATCTGATACGGGTCTTGGGGATGGATGTGGCAAAATGGCTCGATAGCGCCCCCTACAGAGCAGCCCTCGCGGCATGTTTCACCTAGATGTACAAAAAATGCCCTAAACCCAACAGGAAGTGGAAGTTTAGTGGTCGTTTTTTTGACATTTACAGGTGCGATACTTTAACAAACTCTTCCTACAGAATTAATCAGATCAGTTTCAAATTTTCATATTTCAAGACCTTCGTGATGAAAAGTCTTTTGCTGAACGGCGTGTCCGTGGCGTGGCATCGAGTTTCCACGTTTCGCCGTGAAACTTGAGTGTACGTGGTCAAATCTGCCGCAAACTTCACGTGTTTGACAAGCGTCTCTGGCTGAACACGTCTACGTGCCAATATTCAGACAAAGTCATGGCGCCACCTACTGGCAACAGGAAATTACATGTTTTATACTTAGCCCCCACCTTTTAAATTAGACGTTGATGTATGAAATTTAGGAGGCAGATGTATCATCTCTAGACTTAAAAAAAGCCTTCTGGAGCCATACCCTAAACCCAACAGCAAGTCAGCCATTTTGAATTTACTGGGCAATTATTTATTTTTTTCCATTTACAGGCTCTTAGAGAATTAATCAGATCGACTTTAAAGCGACTGCCAGTGAAGCTCAACACTTAATCCCTCTCCTGGCAGGCTTTCAGTGTGAAGCATCTGCAGGAAGTGTTGAGTTTCATGGATGGTAGCTTAACAGTGACGAAAAGTAGAAGTGAGAGGAAATAATTGTTTTTGAGAGTAATTATTGTAAATAAATACGTATAAAATGTTAGAAAAGACGTCCAGAATTCACATTTGGCCCACCAAATGAAGCTGGGTTGTCTAATGATCTGGAAACGTTTCCATCCTTTTGGCAAAAGATTTTACTTTCCGTTCACTGTGATGTTTTATTTTGGAGCTTTGCTAACACAAACAGCAGTAGACCAAGAAGCGCCTTTTTAAAAAAAACAACGTTGCATCGTTCAGTCAAAAACTTGTCTTGTTACTCTTCTTCTGTGGTGTGCAGTTACTCTGGAGGGTCCGAGGAACTTTCTGATGAAATCACCCAGCAGCAACTGCTTCCTGGTGTCAAGTACGTGAACACTCATCCACCAATCAGCATCAAGGCACCTGCAGCGATAATGAGGTTGTGTAGATTGTGACGTTGTCTTAATGTTAAAATCTGTTTGTCGTCTTCAGGGATCCCAATCTCTGGACGGTCAAGTGCAAGGTGTGTATCCTCTGTGACTGCGCTTTCACTCAGATACACACACGTGTCATCGCAACTAGAAAACATACATGTACAGACTCACACACACACACACACTTCCTCAACATATCCTGTCTTTCTAGATTGGAGAGGAGAGGGCGACGGCCATCGCATTGATGAGGAAGTTCATCGCCTACCAGTTCACCGACACAGTAAGAACCTGCTCTTTATTTTTTCACATCACTTATTTGAACGCTCTGCTCTGATTGGCCAGTGAGGCCGAACCCTGAGGTTTGTTTCTGAGTGAGAGCCCTTCGCTGTAGTCTAATACTGCATTCAAACTCTGCCAGCAGAATAGGAAGAAGAAGAAAACATACATTTATTTCAACTTGTTCATGCATTATCCAAGATGGTTGCTAGGTTGGACAAAAGTGTCAGATGCCCGTAATGTAACGTTGCCACATTGCCAGTCTCGTAGCCATACCAGATGAAGGGAAATGTAGCCTGAGCTAGCTGTGTTTATCTTGATGTATATCTGTAGGATTGTATTAACATCGGGCACGTATTTATCAAGCGTCTCAGAATCCCTCTTAGGAATGGCGCTGAAAGTTAAACCAGGACTAAAAAACCCTCCGACCTCAGAGTAGGACTGAGAGTTACTGACTTTCAGCAGGAGAAGAACGACTCCAGGGAGAGACTAAACTGCCAGTAATGGGGGCTTTGCAGCTGTTTTGTTGTTTATAGCTGTTCAGCTGTTTGTGATGGCAGAGATGTAAATACTGACTTATTCACCATATAATCATTTTCTCAAGTATGCTTTTATTTTAAGTCTCCTTTCCTCTCAGCTGTTCCCTTTCGGGGGTCGCCACAGCGAATCATGTGCCTCCATCTAACCCTGTCCTCTGCGTCCTCTTCACTCACACCAATTAGCTTCATGTCCTCTCTCACTGCATCCATAAACCTCCTCTCTGGTCTTCCTCTAGACCTCCTGCCTGGCAGCTCCAGCCTCAGCATCCTTCTACCAATATATTCACAGTCTCTCCTCTGAACACGTCCAAACCGCCTCGATCTGTCCTCTCTGACTTTATCTCCGAAACGTCTAACACGAGCTGTCCCTCTGATGTCCTCGTTCCTGATCCTGTCCGTCCTCGTCCCTCTGATGTCCTCGTTCCTGATCCTGTCCGTCCTCGTCCCTCCCAAAGAGGACCTCAGCATCTTCAGCTCTGCTGCCTCCAGCTCTGCCTCTTGTCTTTTCTTCAGCGCCGCTGTCTCTAAGCTGTACAACATCGCTGGTCTCGCCGCCGTCTCCAACACCTGTCCTTTCATTCCTGCTGAGACTCTTTTATCACACAACACACCTGACGCTTTTCTCCACCCGCTCCAACCTGCTCGCACTCGCCTCTTCACCTCTTTCCCACAGTCTCCATCGCTCTGAACCGTTGACCCTAAGTACTTAAAGTCCTGCACCTTCTTCACCTCTGCTCCCTGTGACCTCACCGTCCCACCTGGGTCCCTCTCATTGACGCACCTGTATTCTGTCTTACTGCGGCTGAGCTTCATTCCTCTGTTTTCCAGAGCAGACCTCCATCTCTCTAGATTTTCCTCCACCTGCTCTCACTACGAATCACAACGTCATCCGCAAACATCGTAGTCCATGGAAGTGTTATTAAGTGTTAGATATTCAGAGATCCTCGCCTGCCTGACTGCATTCATCTGCAGAGGGACAAGACTACTGGAGAACAACATTTTCATTTCAGCTTGAAAATTATTTAACGTCACTATTTCATATCAGATGATACTAAAACTGTCTTTGGTCATAATATAATAATTGGATAAAGCATGGAAAGTGTGTCTTGTTTTACAGTAATGACCAGCTGCTGTATGTTTTACTGATCAAACACTTGTGCTGTCTGTAGAAATGGCTTCAGAAAGTTCGAACCTCCCTGCTTTTACAATGTGAGTGTAACCCCCCCCCCCAGCCTTTGCAGATCAAGTCTGTGGTCGCCCCGGACCACGTTAAAGGTTACATCTACGTGGAGTCGTACAAGCAGACGCACGTCAAGTCAGCCATCGAAGGCATCGGCAACCTGAGGATGGGCCTCTGGAACCAGCAGATGGTTCCCATCAAAGAGATGACGGACGTCCTCAAGGTCGTCAAAGAGGTCACCAATCTGAAGCCCAAGTCCTGGGTCCGGCTGAAGAGAGGCCTGTACAAGGACGACATCGCTCAGGTACCGACTGATGACACAACCGCTATGTCAAAGCACTATGTCAGCAGTTCTCAGCATTCGCATGTGAGATTCAAGCTCCGCTGCAAAAAATATGCGAAACATTTCTCTTATTCCTCTTTTTTTTTTAAAACCAAGAAATTGAAAGGAATATTTAACACATTTGTCGGTTAGCACAGCAGGAGCCAGGTGAGCATCTCCAAACTATACCTGTACTTCCTATACTTTAGTGTTGTATCAGCTGTTGTTGAGACATTGATTGGTTAATCGTACTGTTTGTTTCACCAAAAATAGAAATACCAAATATAATATGACAAATACAGATTTACATTTTTAACAACAGGTTTTTAAGGCAGAACGATTAGTCGGTTAATTGATTAGTAAGTCGAATAAATCTTTCTGTAATCTATTAATCCAACATTCTCTGCTTCCATCTTCTCAAATGTGAGGATTTGCTGCTTTTCTGTATTTTGTATCATTTTGAACTGAACGTCTTTTGGGGTTTGAACTGTTGGTCGGACAAAACAAGACATCTGCAGACGTCACATTGGGGCTCTGGGAACACGAGAGACTTGATGAATGAACGAGTAATTGAAAAATAAGTGACAGATTTGATAAACCTACAGTACTAATGAACAACCTGAGAAGCAGATAAAAGCTTGTAAATTAACTAGAGTTGGGATTATTTGGTCAAACTAGAACGAACTATTACACTAAACGGATGTTTTGAGGTCTGCTGCGTTGTTTTCTTCATTCTCCAGGTGGACTACGTGGAGCCGAGTCAAAACACCATCTCCCTGAAGATGATCCCTCGTATAGACCTGGACCGTATCAAGGCCAAGATGAGCCTGGTAGGACAAGCGCACATTAACACACTTCTTCCACTTGATACTGTGTATTGATAGCTGACGTACACCTATGTCTGTCTGCGTGTGTGTGTCCTGTAGAAAGACTGGTTCGCTAAGAGGAAGAAGTTTAAGAGACCTGCTCAGAGGCTGTTTGATGCTGAAAAGATCAGGTAGGTACACACACACACACACACCTACCAGTGTCTATGAGGGAATTTAAATTCACACGTCTACAAAATAAAACTGTGAAAGACCCTCATAGTACTGAGTGTTCATCACTTACACAATCTAGATCATCGTGACTGAATATTCCACATGAACATCAACAAAAGTTCAGTTTGATGTGTTTCTGGTAAAGGTTGGGAGGTCGTGTGGGTAAAGTCAACGTGATAATAAGACCACAAACACACATACTGTAGGCACCTGTAGAACGAGTCCCATTCCCTCTCCAAACTAACTTCCGGTGCACAAAATATATATTTTTTTAAAAAGTTGAAACATGAGGTTTTCTGCTGTATGTTTGGAAGAAGTCTGGAATTTCAAAATCAAACTTGTGCATTTAAATAGTTTGAGACTTTATGCGTAAATGACTGACAGATGATGATTTGATTGACAGGTCCCTCGGAGGGGAGGTCAGCCATGACGGAGACTTCATGATCTTTGAGGGGAACCGTTACAGCCGTAAAGGATTCCTGTTTAAGAGCTTTGCCATGTCCGCTGTGGTGAGGAGGTCTTTTAATTTCAGAATACACACTACTAATAAACTCCTTTTCTTCATTTGGATCCCTGTCAGCTGCTGCCTTGTTACTCTGAAAACTAAACAGGCTTAAAAAAAAAAACCTCCTTCAGAACCCCAGAGAACCCGAGGTCGTGCCCTGAGGAACCCCCTTTATTGTGAATCCTGATGGAACTTAAAGAAAATTCAAACAAACTTCCGTTTTCATGTCTTCAAGTCTTCTTAACTTTGATTTTTCAGGTTTTAACAAAAGATTAAATGGCATTGTCTAATATAAATAATAATAATACCCTCAGCAGCTGGTTCTTGGTTTCTCTCTGACAGATCACAGACGGAGTGAAGCCCACTCTGTCAGAGCTGGAGAAGTTTGAAGACCAGCCTGAAGGAATCGACCTGGAGGTGGTCACCGAGTCAGGTACACTGTGTGTGTGTGTGTGTGTGTGTGTGTGTGTGCTGTTTAAGGGTCAGCTAAAGGTTCATTTTAGGCTAAAGATGATCAGGTGAAGGTGAAGCGTAAATGAGTTTATTGCCTGCAGAGAATGTGTTTGAACCATAAATATCTGAAGTTCATATGCAGGTGAGTAGTGGGGGCTGAACCTTCTGGTTGTTATTTTTTAAAAAGAAATCCTAAAGCTAAATGCAAACTTGAAATTAGAGTAAAAACTTTAATTGAATAAAAATCTAATTCAGTTTTGGATTTTAAACTTTTTGTTTATTATAGTTTAGCTCTTTAATGCGTCCGACTCTGTGAATGTGTACAAAATCTTTCACGAGCATGTTTAAATGTCTGCAGTTGAATTATAATCTCGTGTTTATTTCCTTCCATAACTGTTAAATGTTGAAGGTCAAAGTTATGATGCCAGCGAAGTGTCTCTTGGCTAAAACAACATTTGTGCGTGTGCGTGCATGCGCGTGTGCGCAGGTAAGGAGCGTGAACACAACCTGCAGGCCGGCGACAACGTGGAGGTTTGCGAGGGAGAGTTGATCAACCTGCAGGGAAAGATTCTCAGTGTGGACGGCAACAAGATCACCATCATGCCCAAACACGAAGACCTGAAGGTATACACACACACACACACACACACACACGCTTGTCTTTCTATACTCTAAAACCCTTATTGACATAATCATTCCTAACCTAAAACTAATTCTAACCTTAACCGTAAAACTAATTCTTAACCTTCAAACAGTCCTTTGCAGTGGTGACGACTGGCCAATACGTCCTCACTACGATGGTTTAAAACTGAAATTGGTCCTCACAAATATAGCAATACAAGAGTATATGTCAAACCTCGAAGTAAACAGAGTCTCTAAAAACTAACCAGGCCTATTCCATTCATAACACATGGTCCTCATATTGTTACACGGGTGTGTGTGTGTTTTCTCGCAGGACCCCCTGGAGTTCCCGGCTCATGAGTTGAGAAAATATTTCCGGATGGGCGACCACGTGAAGGTGATCGCCGGGCGATACGAGGGTGACACAGGCCTCATCGTCAGGGTGGAAGAGAACTTCGTCATCCTCTTCTCCGACCTCACCATGCACGAGGTACCTGCTCCGGCTTTTCATTTAATCAGACTGAGGTTAAGAGTCATTTACATGTAAACGTGAAGCAAAGCCAACACAGGCCCCACTTCCACACACACCCCATTGCTGTCTGCGCTCGCCTAATTAACACCTGGACGCAGCAGGATTTACGACATCACTACTAGGGTGGAGCCAATCATTATCCAGTATGAAACGTACACAACTTTCAGCACACACACACACACTACAAATGGACTTTTCAGTGAAGTAGGAGACCTCTTGCGTCCGGCATTTGAACTTTGAAATGAACAATATTTACATTCCGAGATTCTGGATTCTTTTAAAAGGGGAGAAGGATGTTCATTTTAAGAAACTTTAACAAGGTTGCTGAAAAACACAACTCATCAGACACAAATTGTTATTCCAAGCAGAGTATTTTTATGTCTTGTGTATGTTTGATTTGACCTCCCCTGTCTCACCTTGTGTGTGTGTGTGTGTGTGTGTGTGCGCGCGCAGTTGAAGGTGTTGCCCAGAGACCTGCAGCTCTGCTCGGAGACGGCGTCTGGCGTCGATGCGGGAGGGCAGCACGAGTGGGGCGAGCTGGTCCAGCTGGACCCACAGACCGTCGGAGTCATCGTGCGACTGGAGAGAGAGACGTTTCAGGTAATAGTCTGCTCCGGGACACGAGAGCACATCTGCAACGTCCACATGAACCAACCTCTCGTTTAGTTCAAAGTCCACAAGACGTAAACATTCACAAACAATAAAGCTAAGTGCAAAGACGGGAAAAAATCTCATTTTCCAAAAAAAAAAAAAAGGTTTAGTGAATGACTCTGTCTCTCAGGTGTTGAACATGCACGGGAAGGTAATGACGGTGCGGCACCAGGCGGTGAACCGCAGGAAGGACAACCGCTTCGCTGTGGCTCTGGACTCGGAGCAGAACAATATCCACGTCAAGGACATCGTCAAGGTCATCGACGGGCCGCACTCTGTAAGGACAAGAGAGTTCGGTTGTGTTCTCATCTCTAACTAAACATTTATGTTAACTCTGAGTGCTGGAGTCTTCCGGTTTACTTGAAAGTGCAGAGTTGTTTTAGTTTAGATTTTTGTTTACACAGAGGAGCATTTTTGAGGATTGAGTCGGTCGTTGCATTTCTCATCAGTTTGAAGACTTCAATTCACAGATGTGTGTGACAAACGTGGAGCAGCAGAGCCGTCAAAGCTTCGTCTCTGTTCAAAACCTTTCACCAGTGTTGGTGTCGTTTGTTCAGACTTGACTTCACATCCTGATATACATATATGATACATACATATGTGTGTGTGTGTGTGTGTGTGTGTTCCTCCCGCAGGGCCGTGAAGGGGAGATCCGTCACCTGTTCCGAGGCTTCGCCTTCCTCCACTGTAAGAAGTTGGTGGAGAACGGAGGCATGTTCGTCTGCAAGACCCGACACCTGGTGCTGGCTGGTGGATCCAAGGTCAGTACTGCACGGGCTGCTTGATGTGTCACCGTGGGCTCCTATTGGCCAAAGGGTTTTCACGTCACATTTGTGCACGAGGAAATTCATTCAAACAGTGAGAGTAGACAGATGTCGGCCTCAGCCAGTTACACACTCGCCATGAGGACTGAGTCACTTCAAGTTGTTTAAATTTAAAAATCAACATTTGTGAAAAATAGTCACGAGCCTAAACCCATTAAACCGGTCTAGAGCCGCCGCACACCGACTGTCTGCAGCTGCCAGTCTCTTGTGGTTTTAGCAGCGTGTCGTATCAGCAGCAGAGGAAGCCTTTGTTAGCACTGTTTTTTCTTCACACTTGATTTTTTTTGTACTTGCAGTGATTTATTGAACCATGAACTCTCAAAATACCATATTTCATTCTATATATATTTTTAAAACTCTATCTAGCTTGTTTCTATAAACCTGTGTGCTGTTTGCCTCTTTCAGCCCAGAGACGTGACCAACTTCACGGTGGGAGGCTTTGCTCCAATGAGCCCTCGCATCAGCAGTCCCATGCACCACGGCGGAGGAGGTGAGTGGCAGAAACAAGGTACACCTCAGCATGAGCGGGAACGCAAGCGTCATTTGTTCTGCTGCAACATCCAGAAACACTTTCCAAGCTCCTGGCTGATGGAGGCGATGAAGGACGTTTGGCAGAAAATAATAATGCTCGAGTGTCGCTCTGTCAGGCTCTGCTGCTCCGTCCTGTAGACTTCAAGCAGCTGATACTGATCCAATACTGTTTCTTTAAAACTACTCAAAGAGTCATTCAATTCAACTGGGCTTTATCGGCATGGGAAACAGATGTTAGCATTGCCAGAGCCAGTGTAAAATAAAAACATATACATAAACAGAAGAATTGAGATATTAAAATATATACGGATGAGTAAGATCGGAGGATGATAATAATATTAATATTAATAAATTGTAGACTTGCAGTTAAAATACAAAGTGTGTGTGTGTGTGTGTGCAGGTCATTCACTGGCCCTCGGGTTGTGTTCGTACATATGGGGCAGCAGGATCGGCCTCCGTCTCCTCGGAGTATTTTTAATGTTGAGCTCATTTAACTCAAGTTGAACTTGTTAAAGTAAAGGTTCCTTATTTCACTGGATGTTGTGCACTGTAGGAGGAAGTGCATCTCTGTCTCAACAGCGACCACATGTTGTGTTTTCTTCTGGTTGCCAGGATATTTAGTGTCTTCCTGTTTCGGTGTCCAGTCTGTGGTCGCTGAGCCAGCAGAGATATTCTTCCAGTTCATCGTCTCTTTTTAGGGCCAGATAACTTTCTGATCTACTTTGGCTTTTAGTTTCTTCTTTCCAATGTTCCAAATAGGTTTCTTTACATTGTGGTAAATTATAAATTATATTCTGGGTAATGAGGGAAAGATTCATTACAATACAAAAAGTTGCATATATTTTTTTCATCATCTTGTTTTATCTTTTTCTGGACCGTTTGTGTTCTGGACAATCACAATCGGCAGCACTGCGCCAACCCCTGAAAGCACCTGAACGATGCATTTAGCATCACCTCTTGAGGAGCGCCCAAAGCAGAGCACGTGACAGTGGAGACACGTTGCATTTCGCTAACTTCCTGAAGTGGAAAAGAACTATTTACATCTAATTTGTCCTCCTCAGTGTTTGGCCTCTGCATCGTTTTGCTGCAGCTGGATAAAAACCGGCGCGGTCAAAACTGTAAATCAGAGGCTGGAGGACGTCGCCAAGTTCCCCATTAAGAGGGTTCTGCCAGGTGTCAGTCAGATATCTTGTATTTGTGTGTTTAAGATACAAAGTGCTGGGAAGAAAACAAGAAAAACTGAAAACTCTGAGGCTGGACTTGCATGTAAAGATGCTTTAGTTTTTCAGCCAACAAACACAAGATGTTAGGTCATCTATTATATCTGCCGTTTGTGTTTGAGCTGACGTTGTTGTCCTTTAAAAAATCACAAATGGCATAAACAATGACTGTACCCCAAAGTTTTATTTCAAATTTTGTTACTAAGTTTGACCAGCAGCCAAAAATAAAAGTTTTTATTATATGTTGATGTCCGACACAAATCGACTCATCAATTATATTTGATGTCTCTGTGTAGAAGAAATAAAGGGCCTCCCCTTCGTGGCCATAGTTCAATTCAATTTTATTTACGTAGCGCCAATTCATAACAGAAGTGATCTCACTGCACTTTTCCTGTAGAGCAGGTCCAGACCGTACAGTTACCGCAGTAAAGGAAAATATGATATATATGACAATTTTACTAATTATTCTGTCCTTTAAAATGCAAAGTTTCTCATGGAACTTTATATTGATCACTGGAGCTGTTGAATAATCATCAGACTAGTTCTACACCTGTCGACCTGCACCACCTACAGGCAAAGAAACGGCTGGTGCAGTTTTATCATTTCCACCGCCTGCAGGCAAGGACGATGAACAGCTTCAACAGCTGCAGTTTTTCTCAGTTTGGACTTCCCGTTAATGATTAAAATATTTCAGAAAAATATAACGTCATTGTATCAAATGAAATTCCAGAGGATATTTAACACAATTTATCTTGTGAGTGTACAAAAAAAGAATTTATAAACACCTCTGCAAACTTCTATGATCCGGGCTTAACATTAGGCTTCTTCAGGTATTTCACCATCAAACCAGCGAGCGTTAAGTGAGTCAAATGTTAACCGCAGATTTCGTCACCTTTCCGGAGCAAACTCTTCTACTGGCACCTGCCTAAAGTTTGTGCTCAGATACTCGGCACCAGAGAGAACCTACTTCAGTCTGCATCGATCATTTTCTTGAATTGATTTCTAGTAAAACAAATAGTAGTGATAGTTTATTAAATTCTTTTTTTTTTTGAATAGTGTAGACTGCTGTCCCACACACCTGAACCGGTACGCTGGAGGAGATAAATCAGACATTGTCAATGTGTAAACGGCGTTTGATGCAGGTGTTTTTGTTGTCCTGCAGGTGCTCCGCAGAGAGGAGGAGGAGGAGGAGGAGGAGGAGGCGGAGGAGGAGGTGGTGGAGGAGGAGGAGGAGGAATGGGGCGCGGCAGAGGACGAAGAGACAATGAGCTGATTGGTCAGACGGTCCGCATCTCTCAGGGTCCTTACAAAGGTAGGACTGGCTGAGGAAACCAGCACCAGTGACGTGTTACCAGTGCCACGCAGGTTTAAGGAAGTGACAAAAGCTTAAAAGTACAAAATTCTCGGATCTGGTCCGTGAATATGTTCTCATTTATTCGACCACTAATGTATTACTCCCTGTTTTTTTTAAATGGTACTGATGTATTTGCCTACATTTCCCAGGTTACATCGGTGTGGTGAAGGACGCAACAGAGTCTACAGCCAGAGTGGAGCTGCACTCCACCTGTCAGACCATCTCTGTAGACCGACAGCGCTTAACTACCATGTATGTACTCGAAAACGGCTCGACTGTTTCCTCAGCGCGTCGTTTCTGCTTGTGTCGGTTATTTCAGAAAGCTCAAACTGAGGAAGAGCACGCCTTCTACTCTCACGTACCCTTTTGTGTTTACATTCTGCGGACTGTAGTTAAGGCAGACGGGTTAAAATGCTCGGAGGAGTGGGCAGACTGTAGCAACGTGAATAAAAAATGCAGTGATTTTGTTTTCACTTTCTAAACAGATTTAAAGTATAAAAACCTACTGCAGCTTTAATAATCATGTGCTTCTCTAAAATGCATTTCTTTCCCTTTTACTGCCTCTAGACTTCTCATCTCCTACAGGGCTGGGCAATCATTTAGTATTACTGCGTATCTACTTTCAGTGGAGTCGTATCGTAATGATATGATCAGCTCTATTCTCATGCAACATCTGGTTCCTGTCAGTCTCTCTGCCAGAACACATGGTCAAGAGTTTCTAACTTTACATTAATCCCCCACCCCGACCCCCCCGTCCTTCCCTCCAGGGGAGCTAAGAGACACAGTGGAATGACCTCCACCCACGGACGTACGCCCATGTACGGCTCCCAGACTCCCATGTACGGTACCGGCTCCAGAACGCCCATGTACGGGTCTCAGACACCGCTGCATGACGGTAAGACATCGCCGTCCAATGCGATGCCACCACCTCCACAATGAGCACAGTAGTGAAAACACGTTGTCTTTAACTAATGATTACTTATATTATATATACTTTATATGTATAGCATTTGAGCTGAAATGATTGGTCAATTAATCGCTTAGTAGATCTACAGAAAATTAATCAGCAACCACTTTGATAATCGACTATTATCGATCGATCGATTCAGACATTTTTTAAGCAAAAATGGCAACCAGTGGCTGGATTTTTGGACTGATGGTTGGATAAAACAAGTAAATTGAATGAGTCATGTTGGGAAATTATATTAGACATGATAAAAATGAGGTTAATCCACAATGGAAATAATCGTTAGTTGCAGCCCTTTAAAGCAGCTTTCATAGGTCAGATACAGCTGAAAGAGCTTTGCATAAAACGTTTGGACAGGTGAAAAGGTGGCAAACAAACTATTTAAAATGCAGTGAAACTGAAGAAAATAAAAATTAAAGTAGCAAGTCCACAAAAACCTACTGAAAAGCAAGATTAAAAATAAAAGATGTTTTTTGAAGGGATTTACAGAAGTTGCATGTATATCTATGGGCAGGCTGTTCCACAGACTTCTTTGTCTTAACTGTTGGTACATTTAAAGGGACAGTTCACCCCAAAATCCAAAATACATGTCCATCTGGACCTGTAGTCCATCTGGACCTGTAGTCCATCTAGATTGTTTTGGAGCAGTTTCATGTAGGAACTATCGGTAGAAAGAAAATCGTTCCTACATGGTGCCACATAGTCCCATTATATTAAAAAGATGCAGAAGTATCTCGGAAACTCTGCAGCTCGCACCGAAACTATCCAGACGGATAAAGAGCGCTGCAGGTGAGAGGAGAAATATGTATTTCTGGTTTTGGGGTGACCTGTCCCTTTAATGCTGGACTGTCTGATGACCTGATGCAGCAGCTGGTACTATAGAGGGATAATGTAATGTGTATTTGAAACATACTCAATGACAAAAAATAATCAAGTTCAATTAACCAATCAGATTGAGTCTAAAAATGTCCCAAAAAAAGTGAAATGTGACGTCTTTTAAATGCTCAGTTTTGACCGACGAAGATACTCCGTTAATTATATAAAACAAAGCAAAGCAGCAAATCCTCAAGCGGCCAGTTCCTTGATTCATCAGCTAATCATTTAAGCACTCCTGGTTTTTAAGGAGATATTGTGCATCAACATGTAGAGAATACACACGATTAGGAGGTTAAGTATTACCCACAATCCTGTTTGACTGAAAGTGTTTCTCATCAGTCGATCTTTTGCACTCTAACAGGAAGCCGTACGCCTCACTACGGCTCTCAGACCCCGCTGCATGATGGGAGCAGGACGCCGGGTCAGAGCGGAGCCTGGGACCCCAGCAACCCCAACACACCGTCCAGGTACCACACACACACACACACACGCACACAGATTTTAAATAAGTATGTTATTCTTTATTTTATATTTAAATTTTTGTATCTTCTCTCCAGAAATGAAGAGGAGTACGACTTTGGCTACGACGACGAGCCCTCACCGTCCCCTCAGGGCTACGGGGGGACCCCCAACCCCCAGACGCCGGGTTACCCAGAAGTCCCCTCTCCACAGGTCAACCCTCAGTACAACCCTCAGACACCTGGCACGCCTGCTATGTGAGTATCAGCGCTCACAGTTAGCCACATATATTAAAACACGATAGAGCCGCCGTTACAGAGAAATGATTGCATGTCTGTGACTGTCTGCTCTCGCTGGAGTTCACGATGGTCTAAATTTTGTTCAGAGGTTTCTTCTGTCTGATGATGAAAGCAAAAACACATTTTTTGTCCTTTTTTGGCATTAAATGTTGAAATGTCAACATGTTAAGAATCCGATACATCAGCTTCTTGCAGCTTAAATTTTGGCCTTTGTCTCTGTTTTTACAAAGCCGCACTGTTGTGTTTCTGGTTATAAATGGGGGGATGGATATCTGGAATAACCTTTTTGACCGATGACTCAGGGTTTTCAGACTCTCTAACCTGTCTATATCTGTGTGTGTGTGTGTGTGTGTGTGTGTGTGTGTAGGTATAACACAGAGCAGTATTCCCCCTACGCAGCCCCGTCCCCTCAGGGCTCCTACCAGCCCAGTCCCAGTCCTCAGAGCTACCACCAGGTGGCGCCCTCACCAGTCGGCTACCAGAACACGCACTCTCCAGCCAGCTACCATCCGACCCCCTCCCCCATGGCTTATCAGGTAGGAGATGGTTGTGCCTCTTATGTAATCAGAATGATCTCAAAGTAAACTGCTCTAGAAGTGTTCTTAACGCTGTTCGCCGACAGCGTTCAGTCTGCATTAACTTCCTGCATGTTTCCTTGTGCTTTATAAAGACACATTTGGGGTTTTCCACTGCGGGTTTATTTGTGCTACCGTGACGTTATTTCAGTAGGTGCCGGAAAATGGGCCAGGCACGGTGTCGACTGGAACATTTTCACACCTGCGAAGTGTCGCGGTTAGCTGTCGAAGGCACGTGCACAGTACCAACAATGTGTCCGCAGCATCGAGCTTTACTCCAGATTCTTAGTCTTGCTTATGTGTTTCTTTGCTCAAACGGTTCCTGATTTTGAATTATAATTAGGCCTAGTGAAAAATATAGTTAGTTTTGGGGGGGGGGGGAGCATTTATAAGACATATAGTGTTAAAGTCAATTCTGTTTATAAATGAAATGAACCTTCCAGTGAATTTAAGACCTCGACAAATCCAAGTACTTTCAATTTAGAAAACTTGTAAATCTGTTTAAGTCCATGTTTTGCCAAGAAGCAGTCAGACTGTAGTGAAAAAACACAGCCAGGGAGGTTTCACTGAGAAATACCTCGGGGAAATCTCTACTTCCTTTAGCTTCCAAACGTATTGCTTTGTAACAGTGACCGTTGTTGCTTTCACAGGCCAGTCCTAGTCCCAGTCCCGTGGGCTACAGTCCCATGACGCCCGGAGCGCCCTCTCCTGGAGGTTACAACCCTCACACCCCGGGCTCCAACATCGAGCAGGGCAGCAGCGACTGGGTGACCACCGACATCCTGGTCCGGGTGAAGGACTCCTTCATGGACCTGATGGGACAGACCGGGGTCATCAGGAGTGTCACGGTAACAAACGCACACACATGCGTATTCACACAATCACGTGAAGTCTGCTACACCGTCGAATCGGGGTTTAGACAGGGCCAGGATACTTCTACTGGCAGCGGCGTCTTAACGATCAGACCCAGATCTCAGTTTTGGGTTCATCGGGACATCTGCAGGACAAAATCTGACGGCCAGTTACTCTCACCTGCAAAATCCTGTATCGGTGACTGTCCCGCCCTCAGCACCAGCCGGTTAAACCCACCTGAGCCGTGTCTCAGACCGGTTCTACCGGGCGGCTCCCGGTGTGAGAGCGTACGGCGGTCGGCCCCGTTCCTGAGCGACTAAAAGGCAGAACCGTAGCGAAGCGTCGTCACCAGATGAAAGCGGCCGCAGCGAGACGATGGTCGGAATAATCAGAAACAGGTCGTGTGTGTGGATTCGGCTGAAAGCGTTCAGTGCGAAGGCTCCACGGTGTTCTGACAGGCGTCGTTGCTCAGTGAGTCAGACTTGTTATGAAACACACTCTGGGTTCCTGCTGACGGGTTCATCTGGTTCTGCTTCAGTTCTGGCCGACCGAAAGGAAATACCAGTCTGCTAAACGACCACCAGTACCAGAGTTAGACTGTGACGCAGCAGCCAGTCCGGTATTATCAGTCGATTTCCTCTCACGTGTGTCCGTATCAGCGCGTGTATAGGATTGAATATAAGACAACCCCCGTTTTTCCAAAACCTTGATTTTGGAAAAAGAAGAGAAACCCTTCATCAGAGAGACTGTTAGTTCAAGGAGAACGCAGTCCTCGTCCTTGAAGGTTTTTTTTTTTTAAATTAAAGTAAATCCCAGTATCCCCAGTATGTCATTCACATCCTCGCTCGCTCGCTCGCTCGCTTATGGCTGCATCTAACCGTTATTTTCATTATTGATTTTTCTCAATTAATCGATTAGTCTATAAAATGTAGAGGCCACGGTGAGCTCTTCAGTTTGCCTGATTTGTCCAACCAATAGTGCAAAACCCAAAGATATTCAATTTACTGTCGTATAAAAGCGGCAAATCCAGAGAACCGTTGGCGTTTTTGCTCGAAAAACAGCTGAAATGATTAATAGATTTACAAAATGCTTGTCGATTTAATTTTCTGTCGATCGATTAATTGACCAACCGTTGCAGCTCTAGAATGATTTTCTCTGGCTGTTAATATTTTTTTCAGGCTGTGTGACTGCTGTGACTCCTGGCAGCTAGCCAAATGATCCGGTTCAGATTATTAATCCTCCGACTGAACACGAGCAGCGGACTCCATCCGAAGCGCCTGTCAGAGGGTCGAACGTGGCGTACGGACCGGTTCAGCACAATAAACAGACCTAAAGAAGCTCGCTAGCCTAGCCACATTAAGGCTACAAACAACCCATAATGCAACACTCTTACTCTGCTTAATATAATGTAACACGGGGACCTGTACACACTTTTACTGAGAACATCTGATGTTGTGATGTTGTGTAAATGTCCAAATGAAATGGCTTGAAGAGTCAGAGCTCTCTGTGTGCTTCTGCAGGGAGGGATGTGCTCCGTGTTCATGCAGGAGTCGGAGAAGGTGGTCAGCATCAGCAGCGATCACCTGGAGCCCATCACTCCCACCAAGAACAACAAGGTAACGCCACCACGGCGGCGTTCACTTCCAAAACGAGTGTGACCAGCACTTTTCCTCCAAACTGCTGTTAAAGGACGAATTAAGGCCGTTTTGCTCTTTTTAATTAAAATCCACGTGAATGAGTCTTACAGCAGCGTAAAACACATTCGAAAAGCACGTAAAACGATTAACGTGTGATGTTTTTATGTTCTTACTTTACTGAAAATGTGCGGTTGAAGAAATATTTCCACCTCGTTGGACAATAACGTAGAAATCAATATCACAGGATTAAGAATATTTTTTTCAAATATTGATTCATGTCACAGTTTGGCAAATGCAAAATAATCAACTTAATGTTCAAAGCAATGAACTGCGTTCCACTTTCCATTACATGAGACGAAATCTTCAGTAACATGACAGGACTGTAATGAACTATCACCTGGCCCTGTTGTTAGAGATACGTAGATACACTAAATGGCCAAAAGTATGTGGACACCTTGTCTGGGTCTGTTTTTCCTGGTTTGGGTCTCTTAGTGAAATCTCAACACTACAGCATACAGTGATATTTTAGACAAGTGGCTCCCAACCTGGAGGCCGGGACCCCTAAAAGGGGTCACGAGATGAGCAACAAGATAGGAATGCAGAAAAAGCATGTTTCAGATTTTCCTCGAGCTGCTTGTTTTTCTCGTGAATTACTGGATCATTTTAAATCTTCAGGCCTATATTATAATTATTAAAGTAAAACCAGGAAAGAAAATATCACTGACAGTGGGTCGCAGGGAGACATTTCTTTGTTTTGAGGGGACACGAACTAAAAATGTTGGAAACCACAGTTTAGAATACAGTGTGCTTCTAACGTTGTGTCAGCAGGTTTGTTTATGTTCAACTATCATATATGTCTGGATGTCCACATACTTTTGGCCATGTAGTATATATACTGGATAAACGATCGAACCTAAAACATGTCAGGTTTGTTTAATTTAACTTGCAGGCTTTTAGGAACCGCCAGAGTAATTCTGTTTCCAAGAATAAAACAGCAAACCTTTTTGATCACCTGGAGTGTAAACTGTCCGCACTACGCTGGCGAACAGCTGCTAATGTTGAGTTGATTGTTCCCACGCGTCCAGGTGAAGGTGATTCTGGGAGAAGACCGCGAGGCGACGGGGATCCTGCTGAGTATCGACGGAGACGACGGCATTGTCCGCATGGAGTTGGACGACCAGCTGAAGATCCTCAACCTGAGGTTCCTGGGACGCCTCGAGCACTGAGGCGGGCCGGCCGCGGGAGAGAAGAAGAATGTGTGCTCGGAAACTCAAACACAGCACGGAGACACATGGCGGGGCGGGGGTACAGGAATACACACCCAAGACTGAAGTGAGAATATTGTTGGCTGTGTTGTCACACACGCGAACGTAGGCAGACATGTTGGGAATTTCATTTTTATTACTTTAAGCTGTAAAACCACCCACGCACACAGCAGATTAGAGCCCACATCCGCGGATTGCATTTCAGGCGTAGGAGGAATCATGTTTTGATGTTACACTGCAGTCCGACCAACAAACATTCCTCACCTTCTCGCTGGAAAAGAGTTTCTCTGCCGAGCATTTTTCCAAAACCTTTAATTAGTCCAGCAGTTGTCTCTCTTCTCTGGTCGTTTTATTTTTTTTATTTTTTCGTTAGCTTTACTGCATTCTTAGTAGTGGTCTGACTCTGTTTTTAGTGCTTTCTGAATGTTCTGTCAGTACTTTTGGGTTTCTGGGTGGAGAAGGGTTAATAAACTGTGAACCAGTTGATCTGTTTCGTGTTATCGTGGATTTTTAGCCACATGGCTCTGCACAGCGGTCCAGAGTGAAATCTCTCGACAACTGTCGGGTGGCTTGGTGAGAGAGTGAGTCATAAGAGAAACTTGATGAAATGTTTGCTTGTCATATCAAAAAGGTGGTCTCCACTGATAATTTAGAGTTTAGAGACCAAAAACATCATCACATTGTGACTGCTGCTGTGATCCACGCCCAATTTGTAGCCCAACGAGCCAACACGATGTTTCATATTTCAAGCGGCCTGCGTTAGCGGTTAGCGGTTAGCTGTGTGCGAGTTTGCAGAAGGTTTAATGCTAAAACACACATTGACCTGACAACTGACCCTGACATGTCTTCACACTCTCCTCCTCTTCCTCTCTTAAAGATTCCAGAGGGCCAGTCAATGCAGAAGTCGGTGCAGTGGAGATTTGAATGTGTTGTTATAAATAAGTCATTTATTCAACACACTTTTAAATAAAAAAAATCAACTATAGCAGAGTCTTACAAAGAATCTGACAGTGTGCAGTCTTGGAAGGCTGTTTTCAACAACAACAAAACAAAATAAATTAAATTAAATAATATCAAAGTTTTTGCACTCTACAAAAAACTCGTATTCAAGTCCTGATTGGCTGCTGTGCCAGATCCACCAAGAGAGCCAAACTGCCGGCTTTTACCTTTCCTCCTTGACGTTATCCCTAAATGTCCCAAAGGACGGTCCCGTCTGGATGCTAACCCTGGGTTTGCAGAAACTCACGCCAGACTTAGCTTTAGGACGGTGGAGACACAACACGTACAAATCTCGCGAGAGTTTGGCATATCCAGGGTTTCCATCTAGACCGTTACTGGCTGTTTGGCTAGCTAGCTAAGGATGCTAGGTAATGTTAGCTTGTGATAGTTGAAGCAAGTGTTGAACGTCACTCTGCGCACAATGAGGGTGGAGAACACTGATCTCAGACCTGCTGTTTTTCCAATAGTGCGTTCACGCTTTCACCAACAGATGTCGCTGGTGACGTTTCCAACCATTAGATCTGTCACTGTGCGTTAAAAAATAACTTAAAACTAAATGTCCCTGATGCTTCATTTTCAAAACAGGAACATTGCTTGCATCTGTTTTTGTTTTTATGTGTATGTAAATCATAAGACCGTTCTCACAGTGTACAGGCACCTTAGAGAACCAACAAACCTTGGGAAAAGACCAAAACAAACAAGAGTTGTGAGGAGGGACCATTTCGAAACTCCCTGCTGGTGCCTATTAAGAGTGTTGCATTGGGAGATTTCGTCAGAGAAATGAAAAGCAGACGTGGACATTATGGAAATGATCGTGTAAATTTGGTTGCATGTTCAGGAGCTGAATGTAAGAATCTTGGACGCACCAACAGCCCCTGCTCACAATAATAACTTTGATGACTTCTCTTTCCACAGCAACTCTCAGGTCTCTGCTGGCTGATTTTCATAGAAAGTGACTGTAACTAACGGCTAGATGGAAGAATGGAAATGAATCTAGAAACTGATCGATGTTTAAGAAACTGATCAGCAGGGATGCGAAGTGCACAAGTCTGGTGTTGTTCTGTATTTTTCTTATCAACAAATCTCATGTGCAGGGCCAAGCCAACAAAGTGTTAGTCCATTTGTCAATACTTGGACTTCCTGTCTGCGGCTCTCAGCTGCGAGCCCGTTGGTCCCAGCTGAATACGTAAACTTTTAAAAACACCTCACAGATCTATAGTTTCATGTTTTAAAAAGTCTCAGTTCCTCAAACAGCCGCTCGCTGTAGTTCTTAAGAAACAGGAGGAAACAGAGCATCTGTTGGGGACTATTTCCAGCGGCGGATGAATCCACATGTGGTGCTGTAGTGAGTGTTTGGGGCAGCAGGACGGTGTGTGTGGGGCTGAGGCAGAATAAACTACAGTGTGTGTGTTCGTGGTGATGAAGGAACATGTCAGCCAGTGCAGCAGAGCGGCTCGCTGATGTGTTTTAACAGTTTCTGGACATCAGAGGAGGCTGTGATACGCACACAGTACGCGTTAGCAGATACATTCATTTGGTTTGGCTCTGCACGTGGGATTTGATGAAGAGAAGGAAAGTACAAAACTGTTAAAGGGAAAATTCGGCAACTCTTAAGCAGATGTGCAGCCAGTGTAGATGCTCAATGTAGTCAGTAGCAGCAAGAAATTCCCCAGTGCGAGCCATATTGTGGAAGTAAGCAGAGTCCTCCTGCCAGCAGGGCCTACATGTACCAGGATGCCATTTTCGCTGTTGGAAACTTAGCTAGTTTGATTGGACAGCCACATAAAATGTGCCGAATTTCTTTCAGTGCTTTAAAGGCCTTTTAAACAGGAACACTCACCAACCGGAGAAACGAACAAAATGCATTTAATCGATGGTTCGGAGGCAAATAAAATCATTTCAACACATTTGAATTCTTTAAATGTGTTTATTATTTGTTGAGCTGTTACACTTTTGATAAATCAGGTAGACCGGTGTTAGATACGAACTTTAAAGTCAGCATTGGCATTCTGTATCCACCATTTTACTGTATTTAGTGCGCAGCGATAACTGCTATTACCCAAATAACACATTCAAAGTCCTTTGAAACGATAAAAAGCCAGCTGGCGTTGGAGGCTCCAGGTGAACGTGGTTCTGTTAGCCGCAGGGCCGCTGCGGCTGCTGGTGGTCTATGGGGAAGTAGTAGAAAGGGACCTGAGGAGGGCAGGGATGCCCAGGTGAGGGGCTCCGTCCTGGGCCGTACCCGGACGCCGGGCCCCCGTCAGCGTTGCTGCGGTGCTCACAGCCGACAGTTAGGTTGTGAGACAGAGGGATCTTCACCTGAAACCACACCTCTCTGTCCTGCGGGACGAGAGGGAGGAGTGTAAAGACATCGGGCTGCAAGAGCAGGTATGAAACGCAGCTACTGCCGTTTATTTATTATTATTATTATTATTATATTAAGTGTTATCATGGTGGAAATTTTTATCCTGTACTTTCACTAGCTGCACATATACACATACAGTTACATATAAAATCATCCATAAGGTAAAAACAAGTAAAACTACTAAAAATAAAGAATCTGGCGGTAACACGAGAGACAGACAAGGTCTATAAAAATGTGTTTACTGATGATCGGTTGGTGTTGGGCTTCTTTCTCCTTATAATGTGATCTGAGACAAGAAAAGTTGGAGAGCAGCCCTGAACTGTGAAGTTGGGGGGGGGATCATATTAAAATGATTACAAATGGCGTGCCACAGTGACCATGTGGAACTCAGTAACAGTTACTCAGAGCAGATTTAAGGGGAAGCTTAAAAAGACGAGTCATAGGTTCAGTTTTTCCGATGACTGATGCAGGACAAAATGCATGGTACTTGGTATCGAATAACTCGAATGAGTGGAATCTGATTGGCCACCACTGGAGCCCCCACAAAACAAAACAACTACAAAGAGACGCAAATCACATGATCTGTCCATGGATGCAGGACATTTGGAGTTACAAATTCGTCTTTTCCTCTCGGCTGTTTCCTTTCAGGGGTCGCCACAGCGAATCATGTCCTCCATCTAACCCTGTCCTCTGCGTCCTCTTCACTCACACCAGTTAGCTTCATGTCCTCTCTCACTGCATCCATAAACCTCCTCTCTGGTCTTCCTCTAGACCTCCTGCCTGGCAGCTCCAGCCTCAGCATCCTTCTACCAATATATTCACAGTCTCTCCTCTGAACACGTCCAAACCGCCTCGATCTGGCCTCTCTGACTTTATCTCCGAAACATCTAACAGGAGCCGTCCCTCTGATGTCCTCGTTCCTGATCCTGTCCGTCCTCGTCCCTCCCAAAGAGAACCTCAGCATCTTCAGCTCTGCTACCTCCAGCTCTGCCTCTTGTCTTTCCTTCAGCGCCGCTGTCTCTAAGCTGTACGACATCGCTGGTCTCACCGCCGTCTCCAACACCTTTCCTTTCATTCCTGCTGAGACTCTTTTATTACACAACACACCTGACGCTTTTCTCCACCCGCTCCAACCTGCTCGCACTCGCCTCTTCACCTCTTTCCCACAGCCTCCATCGCTCTGAACCGTTGACCCTAAGTACTTAAAGTCCTGCACCTTCTTCACCTCTGCCCCCTGTGACCTCACCGTCCCACCTGGGTCCCTCTCACTGATATCTGGAGTTACAAATAGCAGCTAGTTATTGATATTGTTTCATACTCGAATATTTAAAGTTGTTTTATTTGGCATTCATTTATTACAGTGAATAAATGAAAGAACCTTTGAAGAGTCTAGAAACGCCCCGGGAGGAGAGGGCTTTAGATCTTCATGGAAAATTTACAGAAAATAATGTCAGACAGTGAAATAAATGAATAAAATACAAAAGAATGAAATAAAACAAAGCTTTCTTGTGCGCTTCCAGAAGCAGGGCCTGATCTTACTTTCCACTATAAATGTCATGGAGATCTGGCCAGGAGCAGTCGAGATATGTGGATTATGGTGGTTTAGCCCGAGCACGAACATTTCATTGGGAGACACTGCCAGACCTTTTAGTGCGGGAGACAATGAGGTGAAGTGAAGTGAGTTTTGGACGGACTCCAGGACCAACATCGACAGCATTATGGCCGATTAGAGCATATTGAGCAGACTCAGAGCTCGTTAAGCCTGAAAACAAGACAAAAGGCCCGATAGACGAATGAACAACAGCAGCGCGGCCCCAAGACGAGGTATCAGTGTTTAGCAATAATATTTATGCTCTGTTATCAGAGAGGTTTGGTAAAGTTTCAGCATGTCTAACCCTGTCGGACTAATGAGAGAAATGAAGTCTTATTGAAACCCGCTGGAGTGAAATGTTTCGGGGTGATGTTCTCACGCTCAGATCTGCTCCAGAGGCTCACAGCCTCTTTGTTTGGTTTGGGTTTTTTTGCGTGGTGTTTTAGATGTCAGCGTGTGACCGGAAAGGAAAGCAGCCTCCACATTTTGTGGATAAATGGGGCTTTTCACTAAATCTATAATCTGTTTTGATGGCTACTTGGATTTTGGAATTTGAGCCTTTTGCTTTGGAGAAATCACTCAAACGAAAGCTTTCAGCTCCTAACGATGCCATTTAACAGCAAGGTGGGGCTCAGAGTTGGGCCTAAGCGTTGGTAGTGTAGGGGTTGTGTGACGTCACCATTTAATGACAATGGGTAGTTCACTGTTTTTATTGCTCACACTGCCGGTGTGGCTTAAGGGATGGAAATGTCCACCACTTTGAACCAAATTTCATGGAAAACCCATCCAGCAGTAGTTTCATTCTGGCTCCCCTCAGGATGGACTGCAATAACTCTGCTGATCCTCTGACTTTCCATCTAGCGCCACCATCAGGTCGACGTGTTAACGTGTCCGACACTTTGGTTTCTGACCAAACACCTGCAGAGCTGATGGCGTTCCCATCAGCCTCAGCTGCGCTCTGTGTTCACTGCTGATTAGCTACTCTTAGCATGCTAACACGCTAAACTAAGATGGTGAACATGGTAAACATTATACCTGCTAAACATCAGCATGTTAGCATTGTCACTGTGAGCGTTTAGCATTCTGGTGTTAGCATTTAGCTGAAAGCACTGCTGTGTCTGAGCGCAGCCTCACAGAGATGCTAGCGCGGCTGCAGACTCCGTCTCGTTTACTCTTGTTTATGGCTGGCGCAGTGGGAATCGTCTCTCATGAAACCAGCTAACTCAGCAAGGTCAACGGTAATGTAATTACACGCATGCAGGACCCAGAAAAGCACTTCTTCTGCTCGCCAGTGGCTGGAGGCTGTGAAGACCCCTCCGGCAGAGAGAGGTCCGGCCTGGCGTACTCCACAGACTGGAAGCAGTCACCACACATTGTACGATAACTGTAGTTTGTTTGAAGCATACTGAGGCCGTTACATGACTCATCTATAAACAATCGGATCAAGCAGAAATGAAGTTTGGACAAAAATTCATGTAAACACAGCAGCACAATCTGGCCGGTCAGCTTTCCCAGCTTCTAGGAACAACAGTTTTATTGATTCAGCACTGACTGTGTTTTGGTTTGATCACTTTGCTGGTTTTTTTTATACACAGCAGACTTGTTGCCTCTGCGATCCTTTCACACACCAATGCTTCTGGCAGCTTTTATCATCCACTGTGCTTCACTCGTTTTCACAGCTGCAGATGAATATTTTCTCCACTCTTTTTACTTTTATTTAAAGGTCCAGTGTGTAAGATTCAGGGGCTCTAATGGCATTCAAGTATGTTTTCACTGGTGTATAATCACCTGAAAATAACAATTGTTGTGTTTTCGTTACCTTAGAATAAGCCCTTTATATCTATGTTGCCGCCATGTTGCAACTCATTTCTCTACAGTAGCCCAGAACGGACAAACCGAACACCGGCTCTAGAGAGGGCCGTTCACGTTTTTCACGAGTCAAATGTCTTGTTTTGTCCGACCAATCAAAGAAAAAAAAACATAAAAATATATTCAATTTACACAGATATAAAACAGAAAAAAATGCAGATCATTACCGTAAAGAAGATAGAACCAATGAATGTGACAGAGAGCCGCGTATTTGCACTATAAATACTTTAAATATTATCAAAATTGTCAACTAAGCGTTTCAGTTGTAAAATCAATAATTAGACACGACTGGAGCACAGAGCAGCGTGCAGATGACCACAGACAGAAGATCTGACCTTGTCGTCTGTAACACACTGGATCTCATGTCTGTCACCCAGATGTGGAGCCAGGACCTGATGCACCTCCACCACCTACACAAACACAGGAAGTATATTCTCATAGAAGGAAACCTAAAGCTGGAGCTTTTGATGCACTGGAGGCAAATACGGTCCACATGAGAGGGAATAGATTTCCCGATAACGATAAACATGTGTAACATCTGTAACCAATTGATGAACCCAAACTGTGTCAGAGATGAAAACGTCTTCTTCCTCTTACAAATGAAAGTTAAATTCATAAGAAATAAAACTAATTATTGCGCAATTCAGTGTAACCAGTACTTTATGGTACAAACTGTGGGTAAATATTGCTCTATAATGGACTCTTCTCTGCTTGTGCTACTGTCACACTACGTTTAGAATTATCTAGTAAAGCCATTACCTATGGGTCTCTATGTTTATATCTGCAGTTATAAAGTCAAATAATACAACAGGTGAAAGTAGGGTTCATTTAGCAGATTTTAACAGTATGAATTCTCAGTGTGTGTTGTTACCTTGTATGGTTGTTCACAGGATGGAGTGATGCCGGCGTCCTCCAGCAATCTGCAGGAAATAGACATAAAACATTACTTTGATAGCCGTCGTCTTTCCTCTAGCAGCGTTTGAGTCAAAAATAATACACACGAAAAAACCACAATGAATATTTACAATTATATGTTTTTTTTTTTTTTATGGTCTTGAAGAAGCAACATGGGTCTAAGCAGTGAATGCTTCCTCAGTCTGTGGTGACGTGTCATTTGGAGACTCAAACCAAACAACATTTGAGCTAAACCCTTTTGGCTAAAGAACACCACGCAACACTATTCTACTAATGTTGTTAATATTGTACATGTGGTGATGCATCTGTTTGTTTTTTAAAACAGCGTGCAGATATCTGGTCAATCTGTACTGTCGTAAATTATGACTTCAATGTTGACATGAATGCTACTTAGTTCAGGTGACATTGGTAATCACAGTAACTCCCACGTGATATGAACATGACGTGAAGCTCGGTCATGTCACAGTATCGTTTATAGTTTTAGGTGAACGTCTGGGAATAATGTTAGTCAATGTAATGAGAAACGTGTGTGTGTGGACTAACTTGTGGATATCAAACTGTCCTCGTAGTTTGAGGCAGATCTGGAAGTATCTCAGAGGAGAGTTCATTCCTTCTACACATGCTGCACACGCACCATGTTTCTCCCACTCCTCTTTCCTGTTAAACACAAACACACACAGATTAATGCTGATACAATATAGTGACATATTGACATCAGGGCTACAATCATTTTCTCAATCGATTGCTCTGTAAATGTCTGCAAACTGTTACAAATGCATCAAATCACAAGTTCCCAGTCCATGGTGATTATTATTATTGTTATAACTATTATTATTATGAGTATAAAATATCAGCAACTGGCACCAATGCCAACATATAAACAAATCATCAATGTGCATAAAACAAAACAAAGGATGTATACAGTATATATACTGTATATATACCAACAATAAAACAATCCCTGCCTCCGGAGCTGCAGAGTCTGGATCTGTGGTTGTGGGCCACCTGCTGCCCCCGTGTTCCTGCTCAACAACTGCTACTACAGTTATTGTTATTGGCTCTGTTACTGATGCTGACATTATTCTTCCTATAGCTGTCATTCCTATTATTACTAATTTATTAATATTAACACTAAAATTACTATTGTACTATTATTAGAATAGTATTAGTAATAGTAGTATTATTTAAAAAATTCTACGTGGTCTTTGCATTGTGCCTCCCTCTCCTAGAGCTAGCTTTTGTGAAGATTTAATTTGTATCCTGAATATCGACCAAACTGACTGAGCAGCGACAGAGCGGAGGGCAATGAGGTACTTGGGTTTGAGACAAAAAGCAAAAGGTCGTCAGCATAGAGTGAGACCCTATGCTCTGTGTTGTCCATCCAAATGCCGGATATGTCCTTACAATTACGGAAGGCTGTAGTAAGTGGTTTGATGGCCAAATCGAAAAGCATGGGACTCAGAGGACACCCCTGTCTTGTTTTGTCCAACCAACAGTCCAAAACCTAAAGATACTCAGTGTGTTAACCAGAAAATATGCACATTTATGAAGTTCAAGCCAGTTAATTTTTTTTCTCCAAACACATATATCAAAACTGACAATATTTTCTGACTCAGCTACAAACACATTCCTTCTGACGACGTAAATCTTTAAATACAAATATATAGTTTCATTAAAAAAAAGGCTCAGTAATTTCCCAAAACAGCTGCTCACTGTAGTTTTTATCAAACAAACAGGAGGAAATTGTGCATTTGTTGGGGACTATTTTCAGCGGCGGATTAACCCACATGTGGTGCTCTAGTGAGTATTTGGGGCAGCAGGACGGTGTGTGTGTGTGTGTGTGTGTGCGTGTGTGTGTGTGTGTATGTGTGTGCAGCTCTGCGTGTGTTTGATACTTATAAATATATAATTTGATAATATTTCATACCAGAAGTGGAAGCTCGATTTTATTTTCAGTAAGGATGGCCAGTATTCAGTCAGCTCTGCCTCTAGCTCCTGGAAGACAGGGAACAGCAGCTAATCAGCTCTCAGCCTCACATACCATTTTTAAAAAGTGACATCATATCTGTCCACTAGTGTTGGACATCGCAGGTAACCAGGTGAGCTGATCCTGACCGGGTCTCACCTGGATGTCTGAGTGGAACATCGGCCAGCATTCGCAGCAACTCCGCACCCGAAGAGGCCTGCAGGCACAAACACAGCTCATAGCTCATGAACACGCAGAGTGATGAATGACTTGCACTTTTCACACTGTTTAATTTGAAAGGCTGACAACTATTTGGTCATTTCCCAGGAAAACAGCTCAGCTCATATAGCACACTGTCAGTCCAACTTAATCTTGTAATCTGACTCAATAATAAGTTGGCAGAGCTGAGAGCTATTCTGGAGCAGCTGATAAAATAACCTCTTATGTGTTTTAATTTGTTTTTCTGCAGCTTTGAGATATTTTGAAGCCAGGTAGAATGTTTTTACAGAGTCATGACATGTTTGGACAGTGTCCTTTACAGGAACTTACTGACTCGTAACTTAACATGTAGAGGCTAGGAGAGAATAATTTCATGGATGAGCATTTGACTTCTTTTTTGTTTATTTTCTTAAACTTAAAAAAAAAAATGTTTGAAAAACGAATGCACACACTCACCAACAGTAAAGGATGCCGTTTGTCGTCATGTTACCTTTTTAACGTAATGTATATCCAAAACATTCTGGTTTGTCAAACAGTGGAAACACAAGGCAGAATCGAGAACTAAAACCTCACAAGTTCTTACAAATTCAGCTTATAGGTCGTTAAGTTCCTGTACTGGAAAAGGGCCCTTTGTTGCCTTTGGGTGACAATCTTGTATCTCTATTTTTTTGTCATGATTTCCTTTACATTTTAAACATTTCTTTGACATCTTGGGATTATAAAAACTTGTTGGGAAACGTAAAAATGTGCTGTCAAAAAGCTTTAACGACGCCCGTCTACAGACAAGTGTAAAGGTCCAATAGCGCCCCCTAAAGGCTGCAGTGTTCATTAGTCTTCACGACAGGAACAAACAACATACTGATCACTGAGGTCACTGGGTGGCAGGTCTATGAACTGCAGACACAAGTCCAAAGTCAAGACCAACAATCCCCAAGTCCAAGTCCTAAAGTTTGTATTTCAAGTCCAAGAATTAGAAATGTAAATGGCTGTATTATGGATGCACTAGCAGTACTAAAAATCAGACGGTGTAGTCCCTCATTCGTCCAGGAGTGTTCTATCATAGAAAAGGTTTCAGTCGTAGTCATCTGGACGCTGTTTTCAGAATCAAGACGTTTCAGCTCCCATCTGGAAGTCATTCTCAATTGTGAAAAAATGGGACGGGAATTAGAAATTTAAGCTTCTTTTTAGCGTTCCAAGACTTGGAAGCGTTCGCAGAGCATATCAATACTGTGGACCCCAACATCAAGTTCACGCGTGAGGATGCCAAAGAGAACCGCCTGGCCTTTCTTGATTGTTCTACACTCAGAGGAGAGGACGGAAAGCTCCAGATAGAAGTGTACAGGAAACCAACACATACGGATCAATACTTGCTCTTTGACTCACACCATCCATTACAGCACAAGCTGGGTGTAATCCGGACATTACAACACAGAGCCCAAGAAGTGCCCACAGGCTCAGAGGGTAAGAAGAAAGAGGAAAGGCATGTCCAGAGTGCTCTCTCAGCCTGTGGTTATCCTACTTGGGCTATCAACAAAGTTAAAAGAGCCAAAAAACAGGACAAAAGGGGAACAGAACCAAGAAGGAACAGTGTCTCCATCCCTTATGTATCTGGACTGTCTGAAAAACTACAAAGGATCTTTAGACAGCACGATGTTCCTGTTTTCTTTAAACCAGGCAACACTTTAAGACAGAAACTCGTTCACCCTAAGGACAAGATGCCCACACAAAAACAGAGCAATGTTGTCTACTCCATTCAGTGCAGTGAGGAAAACTGCAAAGAACGGTACATAGGCGAAACCAAACAGCCACTTCACAAAAGACTTCATCAGCACAGACGACACGCTAACTCGGGATTACAGAGCGCCGTGCGTTTGCATCTAAAAGCTACAAACCGCACATTTGAAGACAGCGAGGTGAAGAGTCTAAGTAGGTAGAGAAGAGTTGGTTTGAACGGGGCGTCAAGGAAGCCATTTTTGTGAAAAAAGAAAACCCCTCTTTGAACAGAAATGGTGGTCTGAGTTTCAATCTGCCCAAAGTCTATCAGAGTGTATTAGCACCTTGGTCAAGCCAATCACATGCTAATCAGGCACTGAACAGTGATGAGGGAGGTGCAGCCAGAAAACAATAGGCCTGATTACTGATTACTGGGCCATCATGGAAACTATTAGGTCAGCTTCAGGTGAACACTAGCTAATCAACAGATACTCAGGTAGACTCCTTCCTGAGGGCGGGGCTTATGTAACACAGAGTAGCTTAAATTTCTAGTTCCCGTCCCATTTTTTCACAATTGAGAACGACTTCCGGATGGGAGCCGAAACGTCTTGATTCTGAAAACAGCGTCCAGACGACTACGACTGAAACCTTTTCTACGATAGTACTAAAAATCATTTTGTTTCACTAATAGAGACCTGATACTTTATGATAGATCAACAAAGAGCTCTGTCCTTTACTGCCTTATCTTTGATTAATGTTTAATTCTAGCTTCCTTTCAGCAGAATATGAATATGAATATAAGTAGCAAGCCTAAAATTCCTCATTTGGGCCAAAAACTAATCAGCTATGAGAAAAAGTGTGTCGTGCTTAAATATTAAAGAATATGAATGCGTGTTGTTCTGCAGGTTGTGTGTGATATTTACCACAGACCATGGATGGTCCAGTTGTTGATGCTCTGAGGAATCCTGCAGAGAGTCTCTTTGTTCAAAGACTGCAGGGGAGACAGACAGACAGACAGAGAGACAGACAGCATGTTTTAACAAACCTGTCAGGTGACATAATCTGCCTCCAGCAGCCATATTGGAAGCCCTCAGCAGTTACTAAACATGTCGACAAAATTAAATACACTGCAGGAGGCCGTCGTAAATGAATCCGATTCAGCATCTTCTCTTTTCCATTCTCCACCTCCTCTTTTCCTTGACTATCTCCTCATTTCCTTCCCTACTTCATCCTTTCCTTCCTTACCTCCTCTGGCCTTTCCTGCCTTCTAATTTCCTTGTTTATGTCCTTCAGGACCTCCCCTTTTGTACTTCCTCTTTTTCTTCCCTCACTTGTCATTTCCTTCCTTACATCCTCCCTTCCTTCACTACCTCATCATTTACTTCCTCACTTCATCTTTTCCGTCTTTACCTCATCGGTCCTTCCCTACCTCATAATTTCCTTCCTTAATTCCTCCTTTCCTTCTTAATCCCCCCCTTTGCTTCCTTATCTCCTCATTTATTGCTTTACATCCTTATTTTCTTCACCACCTGCTCTTTTCTGTTCTTTACTCCTCCTTTCCTTCACCACCTCTTCATTTCCATCCTGACGTTCTCTTTTCCTTCCATACTGTCTCCTTTCTTATCTCCTCATATCCTCCCTTATCCCCTCCTTCTGTACCTCCTCCTTTCCTTCCCTGTCTTACAGTCTCTTCCTTACCTAAACCTTTACTTCCCTACCTCCGTGTTTCCTTCCTTGCTTCTTTTTTCAAATCTAAATTTGGTAGTGATTATTTCATTGCTTTTTTTGTGGGGTGAGATTACACAATCTTTTTTTATCCAAATGTGTTATATGTGTATCTGTTAGGCGCTATATGTGTCTGATTGTGTAATTACTTGTCTTAAATTAATATGTCTGTGTTACCGCAGAGGAACTTCTGTCAGGCTGTGTTACTGGAAAACAGCAGGAATCACTGCAGACTGAACCAAAAGACCTCACTGTTTAATCACAGTGTGCCAGGAGAACAGCAGGGCCACGCAGGGATTTAGGTCTTTAGCTTTTTAGGAAATTAACTGGAACCAAAACTGTCTGAATTATCGACAACTTTTGGTTTTGTTTGAAGAAAAAACACTGTGGCATTCCTCCTTTTCCTTCACTACCTCTTCATTTCCTTACGTCCTCCTTTACTTCGTTCCCTACCTCCTCATTCCCCTCCGTACCACCTCTTTTATTTCCTTGTCTCCTCCTTTCCTTCACTATCTACCCTTGTCCTTTTCTACCTCCTCATTTCCTTCGCTACCTCCTCATTTCTTTCCTGCTTCCACTTTTCCTTCCTTACCCTCTACTTTCCTTCTCAACGTCCTCCTTCCTTCTCTTCATTCCTGCATCCTTTCCTTCCTTCCCTCCTCTTTCTTACCACTCAGAAACTTATGCCTCCCTCTTGTCAGCCATTTTAACAGCAAGAAACTTTTAACTGTCATCTCTTTTACTCCAAAATGAATGTTTGACTTACTGATAAGTATTTATGATGACGATGATGAAGCTCACCTGACAGAAACCTCCGGGCCACTGCAGAGTGAACAGGAGGCATTTCCAGGAGCAGAAAGGCTTTTTATCGCGCAGCTCCGAGCCTTGGGGTCCATATTTGTAGTCCTCCCAATGTCCTTCCTGTGTGGTGGTGTAGCCCGGCAGCTGCAGCAGGAACAGAACCGCAGGACTCAGACTGACCAGCAGGGGCAGCACCGAGCACCACATCTCCTCCGTCTCAATGATCCGAAGTGCACTGATCAAACACCAAGCAGGGATCAATTCAACAATAAAATATCAACCAGAAACATGACAGACAAGTACCCAAGAACATTTACCCAAGTACTGTACTAAAAACAGTTTTGAGGTACTTGTACTTTACTTGAGTATTTCCACCTTATGCTACTTTATACTTCTACTCCGCTACGTTTCAGAGGGAAATATTGTACTTTTTACTCAAGAGGCAACCTCCGGGGCTGAAAAATCAAGCCAACGCGGAAGTGCCAAAAACTGTTCCAGTTGCAGTTCCTCAAACAGCCACTTGAGGCTCTAAAAGCGAGCCAGTCCCCACAGAGCCCCGTGTTAAAACGCCCAACTTTACAGCAGAAATAAACATGTTTACATCCTGGTACAAAAAACGGTCTTGGTCTCTATAATTTATTTCCCCCTTCATGACAACTGTGAGGGGAGTGAATGTTTTTTACAACTCACCCGTTTAAATTACATTAAGGCTTAAAGTTCTGCATAATTAAGGACGTGGCCTCTTTGAGTGACAGGTGGGTGCCCTATCAGGTGGCATGCTGCCAGGTGTTTTCCTCAACCAGGCTTCATTCGGCCCGCCTCAGCTCCACCTCTTGGATTAGCCGGCACTGCCAAAATGGCGACGGCTGGCGTGGCCAGGACCCGCCCACTTTGAGCTTCACAACGGCTGTTCACAAAGCGATGGTTGACGTCAGGGACACTACGTCCATCGGGTTTTACCCCGCTACATTTATCTGACGGCTGCAGGCCTAGTCACTTTTAAGATTAAGATTTTATTTTAATTGACATATAACAAAGTGTGTGGTCGTGTCTCCTCGTCATGTATCAGATGTCTGAGTTGTTGTTCCACCAAAGAAACATTTCCCTCCAAACTTCTCACATGTTTTCATTTAAATGTTCAAATGAGCAAAGATTAGAGAAAAAAACTGAAAACAGATTTGTGTATCAAAACATAGTTTTTTCTTCTTTTCCTCTCCCATTAATTATCTCACGACCCCTCCGATTTAAAAAAAGTTTAAAACGAGAGGGAACGGAACCATCAGCTGTTTAGGATGAGGGAGATTGTAGGGCCTGCAGTGTCGAGCGCTTCCTTCAATGGGCATGCAGGAACAATGTAGTCGGCTTAGTGTGTGAGACTGTGTCTTTGGTATAAGCCGGAGTCTCAGGCTCCAACTCACTGAGGACAGTGGAGCAGGGACAAAGTTTAGAAATTCATCACACGGGACTGCGGTTGGCACTGAGCAGGTCGCAGCAGGGTTAAGGACTGTATTAATTGTGTCAAATAGTACTTTGGGAGAGTGGGGATTTCTGGAAATGATGTCAGCCAGGTATTTTGCCCTCGCTGCTTTACGGATTGCTGATAATCAACAAGACAACTTCGCATCGTGTCAGTTATTTTCCATTTTCTCTCTATGCTTTCCTACATAACTGCCTAAGAGCGCGCGAAACACAACCACAACAGCGTCCCGGACTTGAACCCCCAGTTTTAAACATCAAGACTTCAAAGCTAGAATAATCATTCGCACCAGCGGGACCAGCCAGCCCTGCTCAGAGCTGGTAGATGAGACAAAATCATTCATAATAAATATGAATATGCAGTATACTACAGTATTTTCTATTTATTTATCATGTCAGGCTTTTTCAAAGAGTGGTTAAACAAAGAAACACATTTACATTTAAAACGATACAAAGATTTCACAATAAAGCAATCAAATCCCTTTGGATCTGGACAGGAAAGGAAAACTCAGCAACACATAACAATGTATAGCTCTCGTGCAAAATTGTGAATGTTTTCCCTTCCTGTTAGCACTTTAATGTAAGAAAACAATCATCAGATTGATCCGCCTCCGCTGTGACTCCTGTGACACAGCGGGACTTTTGCCCGAGTTGGAGGAAAGATTTGAGAAACTCACCAGAGAGCTGCTGCTGCGGCACTGAGCTGCTGGTAAAGCTTCACTCTGCCACAGTTCAGAAAAATAGGAAGTGAATCTCACACTGAGATTTCGTGGTTTACACAGATTAAATGTGTGTGTGTTCATGCGTAGATCTTTAGGGGAAGCAAACCCTTGGCAGGTGTCAAAGGGAACATTTTTGACAAACTGAACCTTCAAAAAGACCAAAACCAACGATGAATCGATCCCACTAACCAGTACTGTCTGCATAACCAAAGCCTAAAACAGGGGAAGGTGAGATATTACTGAGATCAGACCACATGGCTTGTTGTTCTGACCGCCTTCACTGCTCCTTCTCCTCTCCATGTTTACAGCTGAAGCGTGCGGTTTGCTCCCGTTGGTCAGCTTCACCCAACATGTCGCCGAAGTCGTCACACTCAGCGAGTGAAGGCAAAGACTGGCCGTGATGCGTCTCAGATACTGTGTTGGTGGTCTCCCGCTGTGACGTGAAACACTAAAAACACTGGGTCACGTGCCAACGCATGAATAAGTTTACTCGCCGACGACGTGGACGTGAGAACGCGATGCTAAATGCCTTTCACTTGCCACCCACATGCAAAAAGGATTTGGCCCACTGCAATCAGACAGCAAGTCACACACACACACACACACACACACACACACACACACACACACAGTTTCCGCAGTGTGTCTGGCAAACTAATCTCAGCGCTCTTCCTCTTCATTGTGTCTCCGTTGGACCAAATACGTATAATATGTTATTCTTTTATTATATATCACACTATATTTAATATATATATATATCTTATTCTGCTTTTTGCTGTTATAGTAGAGAGAGAGTAGAGTAGTTACTGTTACATGTATATCACTTTGCTACCACTGTGTCACCTGAGACAGTACTGCAGCATTAGTTTACAGGAAGTACAACACTGCTGTGTGTGTGTGTGTGTGTGTGTGTGTGTGTGTGTACTGCTTGCCTTGTTATTTGGAGTTTAATTGCTCTTGTACAGTTTCTATTTTTAGTTTTATTCTTATTATAATTTTGTATGCAAACGATTTATTTTTGCCTTTATTTTGTACTTATTCCTGTCTTTGTGTTGCTGCAGCACCTGAATGTGTCGGTGCCACAGGAGCAGGCGTTGTTCAGGTGGCGTCCGGCTCCAAATGATCTTTAACGTAAGCCGTGCTGTTTGTGTGCAGCAGGTGGACCGCGCCTTCAGGTTTAGTTCTCATTATGTCGTGGATTTGCTTCCCTCTTTGCTCGTTCATGACGTGAGGAGGCAATCTGAGTTCAGAACCCAGCGGATCATCATGCATCTTAAGCCAGAGCTTCATCTGATGCAGGAACATCTTCAGACTTTCTCTTCTGTTTCAGGTTGATCATCATTCAAGTTTCTCAAAACTGAAATCAGAGCGTATCCAGGGTCCTGAAACCAGGATATGATGAGCAATTGACTGCATCAGCAGTATTAGTGTTTGAGTCTACCTGCCGGTGGTGGAAAGTACGTAAATGTACTCGAGTATCATTTTCAGGTACTTAATTTGAGTATTTCCATTTTATGCTACTTTATACTTCTATTCCACTACAGTTCAGAGGCAAATATTGCACTTTTTACATCACTACATTTATCTGACTTTAGCTGGAGTAACTTTGAAGATCAAGGTTTTACATACAAAATATGCTGAGTTTATAAAACATGATGCATTATAGATTAATTATAGAAGATTAAACTACTTAAAATTAGCTTAATTTTGACCAGCTACAACAGAAAATGCTGCTCACACAGTAATGCATACGTAATAATAATCCAATGATATATTGTCGCACTGATAGGATTCTGCTGTGCACTGTACTTTTACGTTTGATACTTTGAATAAATCTTTTCTGCTAAAATCGCTACTTAAGTAAGATTTTGAAGGACTTTTACTTGTAGTAAAGTCATTTTACCCTGAGGTATTGCTACTTGTACTTCAGTAAAATATCTGGTACCTCTGGTACAACACATTCAATTCAGTTCAGATCAACTTTATTTATACAGCGCCAACTCACAACAGAAGTTATCTCATTGCACTTTTCCTACAGAGCAGGTCCAGACCGGACTCTTTATAATATTATTTACAGAGACCCAACAATTCCCACCATGAGCAAGCACTTGGTGACAGTGGCAAGGAAAAACTTCCTTTAAGAGGCAGAAACCTCGGACAGAACCAGACTCAGGGTGGGCGGCCATCTGCCGCTGCCGGGTTAGGTTGAGAGAGAGAGAGAGAGAGAGAGAGAGAGAGAGAGAGAGGTCTCTTCTCCTATTATGGGATTAATGTTTTTGAACACCGCCTCTGACTACTAAAGTAAACCAAACCATGACACTCCAAAAAACAGCTGCCAAATAACTGGCACACTAGTGTGCGTTTAAAAATGACGATTAAAACTAAAACTCTCAGCCTGCAGCTTTCTGTCTTCAGACAATGCAAATATGCATGGAAATGAATGTGAAATATAACGTAGCTTCAAGCACAAATCCAGCTGCGTCAGTCGTTACAGATGGCTGTTTGTTTCCCGCATGTTGCCGAGCGCAGACTGTTTGGCCTCTGCAGCAGATCGTAGTTTGGCAGAGATTCAGAAACACTGATACTGTACGTGTGTGTGTGTGTGTGTGTGTGTGCGCATGTCCTTGTCAGGGTGAAGCGAGGCAGCCCAGCTCGACACACACCGCCACAGACATGAATCACCTACTGGTAACTACAACCGTTTTCCTCAAACTTTGCTGTCTTTTCCCGCTCTGTCTGTTTCTCTGAAGCTTCTGGAACAGCTGCAGGTAGAAAAGATGAAGTCAGGTTGTCAGTATGTTTGTGCAGCAGGAAAGTGAGGCAAGGTGATCAGGCCTGACCTTTGTACTGTGTAGGACAGAAGCGTAACACTCTCGCTGTGACTCTCAGAAGTCTTTTCTTCTTGTGCTTGTGCCCGCTGGGCCTCAGTGTGGTGTTGCGGTGTCGTAAAGATATGATCTGACTGCAGGATCACCTCCCGTGACCTGCTGCACGGTCAAACTCTGTGTTTTCACCTTATCTGCCAGTCACACCTGATGTTGGAGCAACGATGCAGCTCAGCACGTACACACTAACAGACGCACACGGCAACCTGTCGAACCTGCAGCACAGCAACGCAAACATATTCCCAGCTAACACGTTAGCATGCCTCTGGTGGTCAGCGGTGGAGGGAAGTAACTTAAGTACATTACTCAAATACTGTACTGAAGAGCAGTTTTAATGTACTTATACTTAATATTTTATATCCAAATCATATGATTAGTTTATAAAATATGTTGCTTTTTACAGAATAAATTACCCAACATGTAACGGAACGCTGCAGCATTAAACATGTTATTTTGATCAATAATAACAAGCCAATAATAGATACACTCATATAGCACTCTTAAAGAGGCCATTGTGCAGACCGAGTACTTTAACTCTGGATACATAAAGTACATTTAGCTGGTGATATTTCTTTGCTTTGACTCGAGTAACGAGTGCAGGACTCTGACTTGTATCAGAGTAGTTTTACTCATATTGATGCTTTTAGTGAAAGAAGACCTTCTACCACGGCTGATAATCTGTCTTTCTGAGAGCTACGACAAGGTTGACAAAATCATTTTAACTTAAGGTCCACTTACTTGCTTGTTCCGGAGCTTTCCACTTTATCACATGGTCTTCATCAGCAGATGAAGTTTGCTGAGTTGTCATGGGACTGCAGGTGTTCAGACTTATTCTGAGCAACTTTAGGACTTCTCTTAAAAAAAGAACAATGTAAATACATTTAAATACACAGTAATTTGCTAAATACAAATAATAGAATAAATATATAATAATATAAATGATTCAATTCAACTTTATTGTCATTAACACAATGTGCAGGCACAAGCCGCCATCTTGATATATGATATAATAATTATAGATATATAAATATAATATGAAAAAAAAAGTTGTTACTGTGAAGTGAATGCTTCCGAACTAAGAGGTGTTTTACCTTTTCCTGCTTTCGTTTTACTGCCCAACGAGAAAGTGTGGCAGGACTTCTCAGCTCTTGTTTTACTACGTCCGTCACTTTTCACGTGAACAACAGCGTGCAACACTGCGACTGTCTTCCAGGACAGACCTCACATTGACACAATGATCGTGTCTCCCGTCTCTCTGTGACGGTGTGGCCGTTCAGGCTATACGACCTTTTTATCCATCGTACCAACTAGTTCTTTTCAAGCACACTGCCGCCGGACAGAAAAGCCCAGGATCGTGCTTCACCGTTCAGAAAGACTGATGAAAGACAATCTTGTTTACACTCCGTCCATATATATATATATATATATATATATATATATATATATATATATTTATATGACTAATCTTCTGTGCCAACTGCATTTTGAGGAAAATCTAATTACTGCCTGGATCATGTTCAACATTTCTTCAAGTGAAGGCATTGCTTCATTTGTGGAGGAGTTATCTACAAAACCACATATTCCCAAGGAAACACGTAAATACGATATCAGCTCATAATGAATACATTATGTCCACAAAACACTCATAACGTATCATGTAGTGTGTGCAACAGTCTGCCTGTGATCAGCTCCAGACAAACTGTGGTTCAGTTATTTAAAATAAAGAGAGGATCCTTTATTGTTCGACTTCATGGCAGCGATGGCAGACCACCAGCTCCACTGTGGAAATCACAGCGGACTGTTTGGCACAGCTTAGCCTTAAAACACACACACACACACACACACACACACACACACACACACACACACACACAGTAGCGAGTGGGCTCTCTCCCATCTCTGCCTCGTGATTGGTTGAAGTGTCAGGTTCAGAGGCCGTGATTGGCCGTCAGTGGTGTCAGCCATGCCCGCAGCTATCCGACCTTGACCTTGGCAGACGGTTAAAAAGTCATGCAGATTTCTTAAAGCGACAGACTGCTGCTGCATGTTGAAACGATCAGAAGAAGAAATAACAGTTGAAGTGTTTCATTCCAAAATAAAAGAAGTTACTCTTCCAAACGCTCAGATCCTGGAGCTTTGTTTGTACAAAACCTCAGAGTCTGACGGGAGAAAGTGTCAAAGCAGCTCAACATAAAGTCAATTTAACATTCCTAAAACAAAGCAGAGAGCAAACGGCCATGTTCGACCACAGTCAGCTCCCACGCCGAGCGCCGCAGTCCTCAGGGCGCCACCAGCTGGAGGGGCACCAGAGAGGAGGAGGAGGAGGAGGATCGTTTGTAAGAATCAGAGACATGAAAAGTCAGATTAGACCGTTTATGTCCCGTGCAAACAAAAATCGGGATAAGACCAGGATGTGTGTGTGTGTGTGTGTGTGTGTGTGTGTGTGTGTGTGTGTGTGTGTGTGCAGCCTAAACTCCACTCATTTACAAAGTTGATCAGTTCAACAAAAAAATATTCTGATAAAAGTTGTAATCATCTGCTCTGCCGATCCACAAGCTCGAGATCGAGATCAATCCACGCATTTTTGGTTTACTGTAATGGAGTCCGTGTTCATACATACACTAAAAATCTGTCCACGCAGCTGAGGGAGGGAGTGGCCCGCACAGCCTCAAAATAAAGCTGCAGCGGTTTCGGTTCATGAAATATATGATGCAGAGCTGCTTCAACTTCTAAAAATGGCGGTTTGCTGCTGTTTGTAGAAAACTTCAGCATTTTGTTAATGCTTAGGTTGACGCTGTCTAAATCCTGTTCACACCTTCCTCCTGCAGCAGATCCACACTGATACCTTTCTCAAATACGACAGGACACGGTGCAAGCAGTCAAAGGCACAAAGGTGCTAATCGACAGACTATGTGTTGCTGGAGACATGACACAGACCAGAAGTCAACCAAACAATCTGCTGGTCAGTAGATTATAAATGCAACGTTTTGGTCAGAGAGACCTTTTCAAGCTGTCAGGAGCTTCCTTTGCGCTGTGAACGTTTCCTCTTTGCTTTGGCAGCAGAAACTTTATTTTTAACTTTATGGTTTGCTCATCATATGACAAAAGAAGCAGCCCTGTATCCTAGAGTGTACGTGTTTATACCACTAACGTGTTACGGCAAACTAAACGTTTAAATGAAACGTAATCGCTCAATGAATTCTGTTCGGTGGAAATGTTTTTGTCCAGTGAAGTCCTTAATCCTGCGTGTGATCGGGTTCAGGCCACAAAACACTTTATAAAGTCCACACATCCTGTCTCATGCCCTCAAGTCACTGTTGACTTTTTCAGTATTTAACCAAGACCACAATCCTGCCGAACCTTAACCACATGCTGTGAGGCTCCAAACAGAACCTGGTAAATAGACTTGTATTTATACAGAGCGTTTCTGTTCTGCAGACCACTCCACCATAAAAAGACACTGAATAATGTAGGAAAACAAATGAAACATGTTGTCAGTTAACCTTTGGCAGATCCGTTTATTTGCTGTTGCTAATTAGTAGAATATCAATGGAATTTCTAGGAGTCTCAAAAGCACCAACATGTAATGTTTCCATACTCCCTCTGGTCTACTGAGCATGCTGAAAATACCAACCAAACCATGAGACCAATAAAATAATTCCCACACATATTTATAGCCTTACGACTTTAAAACGAGTCCTAATGTTTCCACAGTTTATTCCGTTCTAGTCGTGTGACTACACTGTACATATTGTACTTGCTGGTTACTCCTTTTTGCTGCCACAGTAACCAGAGGGGTTCAGTTCATGTGCAGGTGACTGGCGACTGGCAGCTCAGCTGTGATTCTTCATCACTTTACTTCCTCGTTAAAAGCTTCTTAAAAGACGCAAAAGCCACAGAAATTATGATGTGATAACTGTGGGCTGCTGAGCTATTAACCTCACAACGTCCGTGTTTGTGACTTTCATTGAAGCATCAGCAGCTGCTGGACTGTGATGAAACGTGCTTCACATGTTAACGCGTCCAGCACTTTGGTTTCTGACCAAACACCTGCAGAGCTGCTGGCGTTCCCATCAGCCTCAGCTGCGCTCTGTGTTCACTGCTAATCAGCTAATGTTAGCATGCTAACAGGCTAAAGTAAGATGGTAAACATGATAAACATAACTGCTAAACATCAGCGTGTTAGCATCGTCATTGTGAGCATGTTGATGTTAGCATTTAGCTCGAAGCACCGCTTTGAGTGCACAGAGCTGCTAGCACGGCTGCAGACTCTCCGTTAGCTTACAAGCTCACTTTAAATCACCGACACCCTGTTCAAACATCAGGTCTCTGGCATTTAGAGCTAAATATTTGGGACTGCATAACACAAGTCTATGGATTGTGTTTTTAGCTGCTGAACGTTTCTGTTTGGAAACTACATGTTGGTCTTCGCCAAATGCTGCAGTCGGTCATAGTATCGTGATGCTGTGCTGGAGTGTACAGCTGCTTTATGGACTCAGTCGGGGCTCAGAGTGACCTCAGAGTGACCTCAGTTTGGCTCCTGATGAGGACGTCTCGACGTGTGATGGAAAAGAGGAACAGAGAGAGAGACAGAGTCACTTTCAAATCAGGGCCTTGCCAAAGGTTAAAAGAACTAACAAACACACAGTGAGGTTTTCAGTTTCCCAACAAACACGGCGAGCAGCGAGGCCACACCTGGAGCCAGCGTGTCAGCTGTCAGCTCCCAGCAGCCTCCTCGGCCTGGAAAACAGAACCGATGCAAGCCTCAGTCACTTTCCCTTCCCCTTCGCCTGTCTCGCTTTAGTGTCGCAGTATCACAGCCACTAGTAGTTTCACAGGTTGTACAGGAGTGGGTTTTCCGTTGTTATGTTGTAGCATCACAGATTCGAGAGTTAACAGGCTTGAGAGAGATGCAAGTGGGCATCCTGCAGTAATGATTCAAAACTACAGCTGTATCATTTCCACGAGGAAGTGACGATCACTTTCCAGCTCCAGTGTTAGCAACCACCTGCCGAATATCAGCAGAGAGGCTCAGCTAAACTCTCCACTGAGAGAGTTATAATAATAATAATGATAAAACTTTATTCATAGAGCACTGATCAAAACAAAGTACAAAGTGCTTCACGACAAGAGAAATAAAACACCGCAGTGACGAAATATAAAGAAATAAAATACATGAAATACAGAAAAGCAATAAAATAAACAGCCAGTTCAGGTAAAATCAGGATCTGCTTTCAGATAAAAATGCGTTTTGAGACGAGACTTAAACGAAGACTCTGACTCAGACGGCCTGATGTCTTCGGGCAGGTTGATCCAGAGCCTCGGGGCCCTGATGGCCAAAGCTCTGTCCCCCTTAGTTTCCATCCTGGACTCAGGAACAGACAGGAGACCCCTGCCCGAAGATCTCAGACTACGTGAAGGTTCATAAGGGATTACAAGGTCTAAGATACAGTCTGGAGCCATGAAGAGCCTTAAAAGTAATCAACAAGATCTTTAAATCGATCCTGAAACCAACAGGGAGCCGATGTAAAGAGGCTGAACCAGGTGTGACGTGGTCCTGGTTTACAGCCGAGCAGCTGAGTCCTGTACAGTCTGCAGGCGTTTCAGAGTGTTTAGATTAAGACGAGTGAACCGGCTGTTACAGTAATCGAGGCGTGAGGAGATAAAAGCATGAACAACAGTTTCTGCATCAGTAAGATTTAGAATAGATCGGGTTTTTGCGATGTTTCTGAGGTGATAGAAACATGACTGGACGAGTTTAGTGATGTGTTGCTCAAAACATAAATTGCTATCAAACAGGACACCGAGATTTCTTTAAACTGCCGCCTTTCCTGCACTCTCCTCTGTCCCGCAGCTGCACTTCTTATTTTCTTCTCATTTCTTTGTGTTTCCAGAAAGTCCCAGTTCTGGCCAGCCGTGCCTTCAGCAGCTCTGCCAGACAGCTGAGGAACAAAGTCCCCGAGGCCCAGAAACTCTTCCAGGTAACGAAACAGTAGAGAACAGAAGAACTCAGGAAGTCGCCAAAATCATTCGGATTCATTCTCTGCGGACAATAAATATCCACAGCAGCTTTAAGGAAAATCTGAAAATGTTTTACTGAATCCGAGGCTGGATGAGGGAACAAATTTAAGCTAATCCGTGCAACTTTGTAACTGAGGTCTGTACAGTACATACTACAGTTGTGTTAATTCTAATTACCACAAATGATTTGGCAAATTGTTATGGTGGTATGTGTCACCAATATCCAACACATCTCAGATTGTCATCATCCCTTGGCTGGAGCTCAGACAGCCTTTTGTGGAGTCTGGCAGCGATTACTCCGCCTCAGCATCGAGCAACACGGCCAGAACAAAAAAACAAGACCCGACTTCCAGAGAATTATTTCTATATAACCACTCGGCCGACTGAAAACACATCAGACATACTAATACTGCTACTCTGAATGTTTTCTTTGACAGAGATTAATAATGTAACTTGTTGTGTGTGTCTGCCCGATTAGCTGGCGACTAATGCTTAAACTATCTATTACTCAACATCCATTTCCACTGGTGGAGGAAGTATTCAGACCCGCTACTGAAGTAAAGGTACTAACACACTCTGAAAACACTCTGCTGCAGTGAAAGTGTGAGAGTGTGATCAGGAAAAAGCCCTTAAAGCGTTAAAGCAGTGCAGCGTCCCCGCGGCTGCTGTGCTGTTATATATTCTGTCATCAGGTTATTATTCCTCGTGCATTAATGGAAAGCAGGATGTTGCTGCTGCAGCTGGTGGAGCTGGAGCTCATGTTGAACCGGTTTGTATCGGACTGCAGCTGATGATGCTTTTCATTCTGGATCCATCTGCCCATTCTTTTCTCCGTCCATCCGTCGATCGATGGATCGGTTTGGAAAACTGGTGAAAACGGTGAGAAACGCCGTCACGACGACCCAGAGCCCAAAGCGACGCCTTCGCCGTGTCGTCGTGTCCGAGCGACAGTCCGAAGCTCGACGTTATTAACAAACATCACAGTTATTACAGTCGTTCAGAGGAAAAGCAGCAGATCATGACATGTTTTTGCATGAAAACCGTGTTTTAGGAGGCACCGCCTTGTCTTGTGCAGTAAACGCCACAGACTCCACAAATCGACTGCAGCCTCGCTCTGCAAAATGTGCACCGATACGTATCTGTGGCTGTTTGTAGGTCGGTATACAGTAAACCCCCCCACCAAGAGGAGGGTATACATCGCATACCTGCTTAAATACACCACTGCACCTCTGCTTAGCACACACAGTTTTCACCATGTCTTTTCCACGGTTACAGGAGGACAACGGGTTGCCAGTCCACATCAAGGGAGGAACCAGTGACATCCTGCTCTACCGGGCAACCATGACACTGACTATAGCAGGTAACATGAACGGGCTTTTCAGGAATACCTTCACCTGTTTGGTCTGAAAAGCTGCCAGCAGTAAAAATGTTGGCAGAGTCGTCGACCAGACAACATATGTGCCAAAGTCAATGCCAGAGAGTTCAGAAAGCCTGCGGGCTACAACGCGAGGCTGCGTGCAGATGAAAGCTGACGAGAAATCAACAAAGCATAAGTGTACATGCATCTTCATGGAGTGGGTCAGTTACGCTCTGCGTCCTGGCCAGTAAGCTCCTTCGTTACATCTACCATGTTGGCTAGGATGAATATAGACCACAGTGATCCTGCATTCAGCCAGGAACAGGAAGTGACGCTCATGTCATGGTTCTAATGTGGGTGATAAATCAGTGTCAGTCAGAGCGATAACATGCACCTGGGAGAGAGATGGTACAGTTTGTAACACTGTGATGAAACGCACTACAATAACGTGTCAGTGTTTCTGTTGGCCGACCACTCGGCATCCACACCGTCAACATTTAACAAAGGTGAATTCTGAACTGCGATCGGACCAAAACAGGCACGACGGACGTGAATTTGTCCGTCCTGCGAGCTTCGGAAGAAGTGAACGGGTGAGGGAGCAACTATTCAAAGAACGGAAGCGCTCGGAAAACCTTTTCAAAACAGACAATCTGACAAGCACGCCCGCTGCACAGCGAATGGCCGAGTATGTGGAGGTGAGAAAGTCTGCAGGATTTTAACTTCTTCTGCCAACGCGTCCTACGAACTAGTTTGTTTTGAGCATACTCTGGCCTTAAACTGGATCTTGAATACTCCACTGAAGTGAGCTTAGACACACAGCAGATCTGCACTGGAATCTGTATTCTTTCAACGTCGAAATAAGTCAGAACTTGCTCAAAAGCGTGTGGTGGTTTCATTAGAAATGTGTAGCACTGTTGCAAAAAGTAGGGCCATGTCATCATCGTCATATTTATTTTGAAGGACAGCTGCATACAGGTATTGTTAAGTATACATTGCCCGACTACAAAAAAGTAAATTCTAAATAAATAAACATAATGATTGAAGAAATGAAAGTGAGTGTCGTCTGATATCTGCGTTATTTACGTGTGTGCTTGTCTTCTCTGCAGGAACCGGCTACTCTCTGTACTGGCTGCTCGTCGCCTCGATGCCTCAGAGGAAAGCGTAGAGAAGACGCGACCCCGGGCTCGGTCTATGGCATGGAGAACGACGCTCGGCTCCGTCTCACACTACTGTTTGTTGTGTACAATTCCGTTTGATTTTATCACAAGCCGTCCTACTTTCATCATGGCAACGATGAATATGTAAAAAGTGTAAAACAACAACTCACGCCTGCAGAGTTTTCATTTGTGTGTCTCTGACTACAGAACCTGAATGAAGAGGGGAATTTGTTCCAAGGACAATCATTGTTATTCACAACCCTGCAAGTTAATTATCTTCTTGTTTTCAGTCATTACGATGAGAAGATGGTTTGTCCAGTGAAGAGATGGAGGAGGGAAGGAAAGACTTACAACATGCCACTCAAAAGTAAAGTTCTGTGTAAAGATGTGTTTAGACAAAAGTAAAAAGTAGGTCAGTTAAAATGTACTCTGAGTAAACGTTACGGCGTTACATTTTTAAATGTTTGATGATGATATATGATAGAACTATTAAATTAAAGAACATGTTGAGGCTTCAAAATAAAGTCCTTTTTTTTTAAATGAATATACAACCGCCTTCCTCGGTGCAGTCGGCCTAGAATTAACCTGAAAAGAGGACAAAACCCAGACAAGTAAACAGAAATGAGGGACACGGACACTGCAGCGGGAGCGACAAGTATTATCCGACTGCAGAAAAGAAATAACCTGCCGCTTCAGCAGCAGAATAAACAGAGACACAGAGACAATATAAACTCACAGACACATCTATGAAAGCAAGAAGAGAGCTGGACTGCAAGACTGCTGTGCTCACACACACACACACACACACACACACACACACACACACACACACACACACCGGTCGGTCACATTGTGGTCTATGTTTGATTTGGGTCACTTAGCATCTGCAGGTTTCTAATCAGATCACGTCACTGATCTTCAGCCAGAGAGGAGGAGGAGGGAGTGGAGTGACTTTCTACACAAAGAGGAATATTTAAGTCTTGACGTTCGGCCTTCAAAGAGCAGGAAGAAGAACATATCCCGCAATGAAAGCTCCTGGCAGATTTGTAACTGTTAAAACAGTTTCCCATTCAAATATTATAAAGTGGAATTTGAGTTTGTGGAACAACTGTTTCTCATCTTCTCCAGCTGTTTCACACCACTGGCTGCCAGGGAAAAAGGAAACACTTAGCAATGGCTCCACCTAGTGGCCCCCGCCGGAAATGCACTGATACTACTCTATTTCATGTTTATCATACACACATGGCTTAACGTGTGTGGACAATAGTGTGTGTCCAACTCTGAGTCAACAGTTTGTGTTTGTCCCTTTCTTGTTTCAACATGACAACGCCCCCGCGGACAAAGCCACGTCCATAAAGAAATGGTTTTCCCAGTTTGGTGTGGAAGCCACTGACTGGCCTGCAGAGACAGGACTGTGGCTACCATTGAGGCCCCCGAGCTCAGGTCTTCTGTCATGTTTTCTGGGAATTTGGGAGGTATTCTAAGGACCGTTCCCAGTATTTTTAGAGGCCGGCAGAGCCGAGAAGACCGCGTTGCGGGTGTGCAGGGGAAACATGACCTCCGTGTAACTGCCAGCCGACCAAGGTGTCAGCATGCTTCAACCACAGTGCTTGTCGGATTGTCGAACGGCACACTCACTTCACACAGCAGTCGGTCGGGTGTGTGGAGGTGAGAAAGTAAGCAGGATTTGAACTTCTCACTCTGAGCTTTTCTTTTTTCATTCTTCACACGCCTACTTCGGTCACTTTCCCTGCGAACAAAAGCAGTGAAGCACCGTGAATGCCTTTAAGGAAACGTTGTCCAGAAATGTGCCGTTTTCCCCATTTGAACTTTTCTTGCTTCCTTTTAGAAATGAGTTCAATCTTCAGTCTGTAATTTGATGATTGATGATTTGATCTAGTGTGGAGTTAAAATTCCTTCATCTCGTTGGATTGCATTAAAAATGGGTCGTCAGCCAGAACAGACAAAACCCAACGGATCTGATCCCTATTCAGATTTACGACAGCCAAGTGGCAAGTGATAATCTGGCGGCATTCGTGGAGCTTTTTTTGTGCCTTTATTTGATAGTGCAGCCGAAGAAAGACGGGAAAGGGGGAGAGAGACGGGATGGCATGCAGCAAAGGGCCACGCTCTAACAGGTGAGCTACCGGGGCCCCCCGATGGAGCTTTAAATGTCCTGATTTCTTTGAAATAAACTTGTGGAAAACCGGGAAAGTTTCCGCGGCTGACATCAACTTCTCCATTTTGTAATCACCAGGAAAGACTGTTATTCATGAAGCAAAATTTGCATCGGCAAGAGACAAAAGAGCAGCGTGGGAAAGCTGGATTGAGAAAATGAAATTCAAACATTCATTCTTCACAGGTCATGAACCACTAGACACAGATCTTTGTCCAGTTTCTGATCACGAGTAGGAAACTGCTGATAGACAAGGTAAAAAAACCTCACACTGCTACAGGACATGAGTTATTTATTTAATAACTGTAATTACATTTCTCACAAAGACTCCTCATTGTAGGCAGACAGTTCCAACCTTTACATTCATTTTAACATTTCGTAACAAGCAGGTTTAACCATGCATTAAATTAACTAAACTGAAACCTTTTTTTAAATTTTGAGTTTCTCCCCATTTAGACTGAAACGTCTCTGAAGCCATTCCTGCTGTCCCGTGGAGGCTGCAGACAGACCTGCTCTACCTCTGCGACACATTGGGCCCCATTTTCCTGCCGGCACGAAGCCAGCCACAGTGTAAATGCAGTCACAATGAATTTTCATCAGGCGGTAGGCTATTCAGCTCCGAATGGCCCTGCTGGTGCTGAGCTGCGTGGAGTGGCACATCAAGTGACACGGCATGAAACTGCCCTTTCACTTCTGCCTGCTTAGACCGCTTTTTATACCAAACACAAGGCAATTTCCATGGCTCTGGTTGGCAGTTGCACACACACAAAGACCTCTTCAAAATCCCAGAACACCTTTCCTGTGTTCTGAGTGTTGCGTCTCATGGTTTGCTATATCATTTTCTAGCAGCGTGCCTTGCCATTAAATTTGGTTCAGACACTTGGCCTGTCTCCTCTCTGTCCATTTAATTCGCGTCCTTTAAAAGCGATGACAGACTCCACCTGCCGACTCTGTATTCCTCCACTAATAATGTGTCTACTGCGCTTAGTTTGCGCGACTGCTGTTGGTCACCAAAATCATTTGCACTTGCACTCAGTTTCAGGAAAACAGGGCAATGAGCTTCACCTGGAGGGCAAAAGGAGCTTCATCCAGTTCCCCAGGTCCAGTTCCACAGCCCACTGTGCAAGCCTTGCAGCCAACCAGGAGACAACTGCATGAGCCCTCACCAGACTGCCAGTTGTGTTTGAGTTTCTTATGCAGTATTGATTACCATCAAAGAGAAAAGTTGAAAAAGGTCATTTGTGTTTTAAACGACTACTCTTGTTTTTAAGTGCCAGTGTGTATAGACTTGTATCTGTTCATATATGTATTTTGTTCATCGTACTATATTATAACATATATTATTCATATATGTTAGTTGATGAGTTGATGGAGGGAGGTGTAAAGGTGTGGTTACTCCATCATTATGTTATTGTTTCTCTTCAGTTTTGGGTTCTCATCACAGTTTAACTCTTGTTCCTAAGCTTCATAGTTTCGTTCGATAGAGCTTTTTTCTACTTTTACATGCTGGTATTCCAGTTGTTGTATGTTGAAGGTTTCGACTTAACCTTACAAAATTGAACCCTGGGTCTCTGTGGTGGTAGGCCCCTGCCCCACCTGTGTGCCCCACCTCACTGATTACTTTCCTTATCTGAAAACCTTATCATCCATTTTCATTTACAGCCCTGAAGATGCTCTTTACTGGGATTTTAAGGGTTTCAGCGCTGCTGATGGTGCTTTTTGTTAACTCATACCAGTACATTAGACTTATCTATTCTAATTAAAAGCTATCTTCATATCTAGACTGAATCTACCAGGCAAACATCATTTCACACTTTGTTGTGTCTCCATCTTCGTCTCCTCCAGCAGGTTTTAGAAAGCTAACAAGTGTCTGATCGTCTTCTTTTCAACATAAACAGGAAAATCCCAAAATCTCGGCAGGTCGTGCCTTTATCTCAGGAAGCGAATACTCATCTTGTGATCAATGTCTGCTTTCTCCAGTGACTGAAAACAAAATAAAAATAATCATTTTAATTTTAAGTTATGTTACATTCTTTTTCTACCATGCATGCAGACACTTGGGGTGTCTCCTTAAGGATGTGTTTTTAATGTAATATATTTTTTACATTTTAAATTAATTTTGTTTAATGAGTACATTTGATAATATTTTAGTACTTATAAAGTATGACTTACTTAATATTTGGAAACACTGGAAGTATTTGCCTGAATTAATTTTGTTTATGTGAGTTCTTGTTTTATTACAGCACAAGAGTTTATTTCATTGTTTAATTGAGTTTTCATCCTCACAATGCTACTTTTGCTTCTCTAAATACTAAAAGAAATTATAAAGGAAAAAAAACATACATGTGCATCTGTTATCAGGAATATCTCCTAATCTTCAACCACATTTCTGAAAATGGTACCACTGTTTTTTGTTGAGATTAACATCCTAAATTGTCTACTTGGCCCTTAGGTTAGTGGACCCTCTCACCTTTCTGAACTCGTCGAAGGAGATGGCGTCGTCTTTGTCCAGGTCGGCCTCCTGGATAGCTCGCTCAGCGATGCTCTGCAGCTGCTCCTCCGTCACCTGCATTCCCAGCATCGCCCGCAGCACCTGTCAATCATAGTTAAGTAGTTCAAATCTCTCTGACAGGCATTTTTCTGTAAAACTTGGAAGCTTCCTTTTCCCCTCTACAAAATGTACTTGTGGTGTACCTCAAGGGTCGATTCTGGGCCCTATTCTTTTCTGTATTTATTTGCTCCCTCTTAGTCAGAAATTAAACAATATATTGTGTTTACTAATTATGTATGTAGATGATACACAATAATTCCTATTGATACTAGTATATTGGTTGCCCTGAGAGATATTAAGTGTTGCTTAGTGTGTGAGGAGTCATTTGAAAAATACTTATCATACAAATGGACAGTAGAGAAGTCCACTGTGCTGCAGGAGTAGTTTGAGAAGTTTCTATGGCTGTTGCTTTTTATTTAAGCCGTATCTCGGGGTCTCAATTGTACGTCATTTTAACTTTTGTGAATCCAAACTGACAACACCTGCCCTCGCGAGTGAGGTGGCAAGATACAAATATTTTGCTGGTAATGTAGTGAAGTAATCATAAGTTCTATCAAATAAATGTGCCTGAAACCAGTCAGTCTGAAACTGACTTCAGAGTGGGGGCAATACCATTTGAAGATTGTTTCTAATGAGTTCAGAGTGATGTGCAGAGACACAGTGATGAGTTTAACAGTTACAGACCTGAAGAAGCTCCACTCTGGAAATCTTTCCATCTCTGTCCTGATCATACAACTGAAAAGCAACTGAACACACAGACAGACAGTTTCTAAATCATTTTGTTACAGGAACTGTCATTAGTGGATCAAATGTCACAAACTACAATGAAAAGTTGAAGCAGAATAAACCAAACTGGACTGACATTTGAGTTTCCTGGTCCTGCTGTTGGCCGGCTCCTGCTTTGCTCCATCTCTGGTTTGGTTTGTTTCTGTGGGACGGAAATGAGCCAGAATCCGAACGAAGGAGGCAAAGTCTACCGTTTCCTGTCTGGAGAAAGAGGAAAGGGAAATGTTTCCTGTTTCCTATTCAAAGTGACTAACAAACAGGATAGACCTAGATAAATGTGTCGGCGTTTTTGTGTACCCGGCAGAAGCGTCGCTAGAAACTTCGTCTTAAACCATCATAAATTGATATTTTATCGAGTTTTTAAGCCAGATTTTCTAGGCCACACTGCTTTCCTGGCCACCGCTTTACCTATATGTTCTAACTTGGAAAAAGTTTTCAGTCATCGGACGTGTGGATCTTAAGTAATTTTAAGCTGGCTGCAACTCCACGTGGTTTACCGGACTGCCTCCACTGCTGCTAGCTTAGCTAGGTTTGTTTTTAGCCCGGCGGCTAGGCTAGCCGGTCGGTTTTACCAAGGATTTTAAGCTTGTAGCACTTTTATGGACTTTACTGTGGACTTTAAGCTCTGAAGCACTCTCACGGACTAAATGATGGCTGAGTGTGGATCTTGTCACCTTACCTTCTCAAAGCTGAGGAAAAGTATCGCCTGTCTGGAAGCCGAGCTCAGAGAAAAAGACAAGCTCATCCTGGAGTTCTCCACCGTCGCCTCGGCCCAGGCAAAACACCTGGCGGTCCTCAGCTCCTCTGGCTGCGCAAGCCGGAATGCGACCATCCCATCTCACTCCCCGGACTGCTCCACTCCAGCACTGGACAATGATCCCACTCTTCCGTGGCTCGGCTCCATCATCACTGGCGCCCCGGAGCATGAGGCCGCTTCAGCTAAGCCTGATGACCCGTGGCTCCTCATGGGTGCGAAGCACAAAGCCATGGCCATTTCTACCCCGTGCCGAGCCCCAGTGGATGCACGGTCACTCGCCGGCGGGGGTGGTGAGAAGGCTCCGGCGAGTTCGACTCCACGCCAACCGGAGCACTGGACCGTAGCCTGTAAGGACAGACATGGTGCAAAGCGCCCAACTCCTCCACCTTCACATCGGGACCTCCCGCTGGCCAACAGGTTTGACATCCTGGACACGCAGGACTTTCCTCCACTGGAGGGACGCTCCCCATCTTCCAGCAGCCAAGTCTTCCTCCTCCTCTCGCCGCAAGTTACTGAAAGAGGCCGTGATCAGGAGAAGCTCTGGAGGTCTCATTCGTCCTGAGACGGCAGCGAACACCTCTGCTGAGGAGGACGCCGCCCCCTCGCCGCAGCAGTCCCCGGCCACGACTATCCCAGGGACGGCTGATGGGACTCGGCGGGCTCCACGACCATCGACTCTGCCTCCTCTCATCCCCCCAACCACGCTGATCGTTGGAGACTCCATAGTGAGGAATATCCGCTTCGCTAATGCGCTCACACGCTGCTTTCCTGGAGCTCGACCCCGACATCCTCGAAAAGCTCCCGGACTTCTGGCTGCACTCCCGATGACTATCACGAAAATCATAGTCCATGTCGGCACAATGACACCGCCCGTCAGCAATCGGAGCTGACGAAAGCAGACTTCATCCGCCTCTTTGACCTGCTCAACAGCACCGGAAAGCATGCTTTCATTTCGGGTCCAATTCCTACACTGGGTCGGGAATTGGCCGTTTAGCAGGATCCTCAGCCTTCATACCTGGCTCCAGTCTGTCTGCAGCACCCATGACGTTGGTTTTATTCACAACTTTAACTTATTCTGGGATCGTTCTTCCTTGTTTGCACGAGATGGTCTTCACCCAAACAAGTCAGGTAGTCGCATGCTGGCGGCTAACCTGCAGCATGCTGTGCTGTCCTCCTCACGTAGTTGACTATTTACATCACCTGTTTCCCTCGCTCTTCTTCTTCCTCTACTCTGCCCACAATAAACTGCCACGCACCCTCTGCTGTCACTACCTCCCCTTGTGGACTGATCATAGTGCTGCTATCTGGAGCCCGGCTGCCTCTAGTGCCACCTTTAACATTCCTGTGGTAATTTCGGACAGGTCCTTAGTGCGAAACAGACACAACCGACACAGCGACAATAATAACTTAATAAGATCCGGGCCAGAACCCGACCTCCAGTCTCAACATCAAATCTGAACCAGCACAGACTTTTTAAGATGGCTCTCCTGAATGTAAGATCCTCTCTAACAAAACGTTTATTTTAAATGACTTTATCTCTTCCACTGAGTTAGACTTTATGTTTTTAACTGAATCCTGGTTACGTCCTGGTGATCACAGTCAGCTGGCTGAATTGTGCCCTCCTGATTATGACTGCTTTAGTTGCCCTAGGGTCTGTGGTCGAGGTGGGGGCCTTGTTACTGTCTATAGGAAGCATTTTAAGTGTGACCTCATAGCTTGCAATGATTTTTCCTCCTTTGAAGTGCTCATGTTTAAACTTGGTGGCCCCTCCCAGTCATATTTGCTATTATATATCGCCCCTAAACCAGCTGGCTCCTTCTTGTTGGAACTCCTGAGTTTTTATCCAGTCTTGTGTTAAATTATGATAGAATTGTTCTTTGTGGTGACTTTAATATTCACGTTGATGACTCCTCTAATGCCCTTGCTGCTGATTTTTTAAATATCACTAACTCTTTCAACTTACAACAACATGTGTCTGGCCAAACTCATTCCCGTGGCCACACCTTAGACCTAGTCTTTACTTTGGGCCTGAAAACCCCATCTGTGGAAACCAGGGACATGTTTGTATCTGATCACCTATGCATTGTTTTCAATTGTGAATTAGAGGCTGCCAGTTCTGTCTTATCCGCTCTAAGTACACACGCGTCCTTAATGAGCATAGTGCCTTAAAATTCTGTACACGGTTCAATCCTCCGGGCAGTGTGTTTCCCGATTCCTCCAACACCAACGATTTGGTTGATTATTTTAACTACCAGTGTTCTTCAACCTTAGATCTCATAGCTCCTCTTAAAAATAGACAAAACTCAAAGACTAGAAAACAGCCATGGTTAAATGACAGTATTCAAGCTGTAAAAAGAATTGCAGAAGAGCAGAACGCAGATGGAAGAAATCACGTCTCCAGGTCCACTTTGTGGCCATGAAAGAGTTATTACGCCTTTATAATAGGATGGTGAAGGATGCAAGAACATGCCATTTCTCTGCACTTATCTCTGCCCATCAGCACAACCCCAGATTCCTGTTTAAGACTGTGGATCAGTTAGTTAACCCTGCCTCTCCTTGTGCCCCTGCTGAGTGTGATGCTGATTGTGAAAAGTTTCTATTGCACTTTGCTGGTAAGGTGGAGTTAATAAGATCTGATATCACCCCCAATCCTGCCTTTTTAGATGTGGATCACCCGCTCAGGGATTCTTTGAGCAATTTTTCTGCTGTTACTCTGCCCGAACTCGCAGAGATGATGTCTCTTATGAGAGTATCCTCCAGCCCTCTGGACAAAATCCCAACTAGGTTTCTATTGGAAGTTATGGATTGTATTGCGCCTTTTACAAATTATTTTTAACAGCTCGCTGTCTACTGGCTGCGTCCCTGATTTCTTTAAAACAGCTTGTGTCCAGCCAGTCTTAAAAAAACCTGGGCTTGATCCCACCCTCCTGGATAACTACCGCCCAATATCCAAATTGCCTTTTATTTCGAAGATTCTCGAAAAACTTGTATCTAAGCAGCTCCTTGCTGCTGTGGAAAACAATAATACCTTTGAAAAGTTCCAATCTGGCTTTCGTCAACACCACAGCACTGAGACAGCCCTTCTCAAAGTCACTAATGACCTTTTAATGAATGCAGACGCAGGCATGTGTTCAATTCTTGTGCTGTTGGACATAAGTGCTGCCTTTGATACAATTGATCATGGCATTCTTTTAGATAGACTGAGGCACTGGGTGGGCATATCTGGAACTGCACTAGACTGGTTCGCATCTTACCTGTCCAATAGGAAATTCTGTGTTAGCATTAATAACTTCAAGTCATCCTTTTCCCATATCAAGTATGGTGTGCCTCAAGGTTCAATTCTGGGACCAATATTGTTCTCCTTATACATGCTTCCTTGGGTGATGTAATCCGCAGACATGGTATTTCTTTTCATTGTTATGCGGATGACACACAGTTGTACCTCCCTGTCAAGCCCACTGACCTTAGTATGCTGAGTTCTCTGCAGGACTGCCTGTCTGACATAAAAATTGGATGTCGATAAATTTTCTTCAGCTCAACTCAAATAAAACTGAAATCCTTGTTATTGGGCCCCAACACATCACTAAACAAATACTGCCATCCACTGGTAACCTGTCACAACATATCAAGCCTGTTGCACGAAATCTTGGTGTCCTGTTTGATAGCAATTTATGTTTTGAGCAACATATCACTAAGCTTGTCCAATCATGTTTCTATCACCTCAGAAACATTGCAAAAATACGATCTATTTTAAATCTTAGTGATGCAGAAACTGTTGTGCATGCTTTTATCTCCTCACGCCTTGATTATTGTAACAGCCTGTTCACTTGTCTTAATCAAAAGCTCTGACACGACTGCAGACTGTACAAAACTCAGCTGCTAGGCTGTTAACCAGGACCAAGAAGTATGACCACATAACACCTGTTTTAGCCTCTTTACACTGGCTCCCTGTTGGTTTTAGGATTGATTTTAAGATCTTGTTGATTACTTTTAAGGCTCTTCATGGCCTGGCCCCAGATTATATTTTAGACCTTGTAATCCCTTATGAACCTTCACGTAGTTTGAGATCTTCGGGCAGGGGTCTCCTGTCTGTTCCTGAGTCCAGGATGAAAACTAAGGGGGACAGAGCTTTTGCTATCAGGGCCCCGAGGCTCTGGAACAACTTGCCGAAGAAATTAGATTGTCTGAGTCAGTGTCTTCGTTTAAATCTCGTCTCAAAACACATTTTTATCTGAAAGCATATCCTGATTTTACGTGAACTGGCTGTTTATTTTACTGTTTATTTTATTGCTTTTCTGTATTTCATGTGTTTTATTTCTTTATATTTCGTCATTCACTGTGTTATTTTATTTTTCTTGTTGTGAAGCACTTTGTACTTTGTTTTGATAAGTGCTCTATAAATAAAGTTTTATTATTTATTTATTATATAAACTGCTCTGAAATACAGCTGCACTCATAACTCCAGTTACATTAGCTAATGTTTCTCTGTGTTCACAAAAGTACCAACTTTCTCCATCTTCTGCTGTCATCTCTTCTTCATTTAATTCTACTCTATTCATGCAGCTTCGTGATAAAAAAAATAATTAAATAACGAAAAAATTAAACATAACCAAAGGCTGCCTGGAGAGCAGAGAAAGTTCAGAAATCTAAAACAATATGGTGTGCTTTGCAACATAGTCAATGTTTCTGTAAAGTAGAAACATTAGCAGGCTGCTGTACCCTGGAGAGAAAAAGGCACTGATGATTCTGTCTCCGATGGGGTTCATGGCCAACTCCCGAACTGCTCCGAAATCCTGAGGCCTGAGAGAGATAGCTTTAGTATGCTAATATCACATAGCCACCACTGAAATTAAACAATGCAATTAAACAGCATCACACACTATTCTAAAGTTGAATCAACACCTCTTTAAAACAGTTTAAACAAAAACTGAACATTAAAACCTTCGTGAAGGCAAGGGTTTATTGCAGGAGGGTGGTGGGAGTGAGAACTGCTAGCATGGGGTAATGCAATGCTATTGGTGAATTAGTTAATACAAACAAAAATATCCTAGTTTTAGCCTTGATGCACAAATGTGTTTTCAAGTTCAGATCACTGGAAGCTTTAGTGAGGTGGAAAAAAGGTTTTCTTACTACAAACATCATGATCAGACCCAACCTCTCCCACAGAGTTGACTAATCTGTCCACACAGGCATTTGCAATGTAATAATTTATATTACAACAAGAAGTATTTTCCTGCACTCTGACCTATCGGCCCACCAACCTGAGCTGTCCTCTCTTGTCTTTGTCCAGACACTCAAACCTCTCGTACAGACGAAGGATGTGGGCAGCGGAGACTGAAACACAGAGAACTTTGATTGATTACAGACTAATCAATAACCCATCATGTCAGTAAACCAGAACACATCATCAGTCGGGATCAATCCTCTCTGCAGTTCACAAACACTGTCAGAACATGTCTTTCAATCAAAAGCTTGAATATTTCACTGGTTCATACTGTACAGGTCAGATTCCACACAGAGTCACATCCCAGCTGCACTGCTGACTTCCCCTGTTGTTTACACTCATGATAAACAGATCTGCAGAGCGCCGTGCATTTGCATCTAAAAGCTACAAACCGCACATTTGAAGACAGCGAGGTGAAGAGTCTAAGTAGAGAGAAGAGTTGGTTTGAAAGAGGAGTCAAGGAAGCCATTTTGTGAAAAAGAGAACCCTCTTTGAACAGAAATGGTGGTCTGAGATTCAACTTGCCAACTGTTTACCATAGTGTATTAACACCGTGGCCAAGCCAATCACATGCTAATCAGGCACTTAACAGTGATGAGGGAGGTGCAGCCAGAAAACAATAGGCCTGATTACTGATTACTGGGCCATCATGGAAACTATTAGGTCAGTTTCAGATGAAACTAGGCAGGGTAAACAGCAGACACTCAGGTAGACTCCTCCCTGAGGGCGGGGCTTAAGCAACACAGAGTATCTTCAATTTCTGAGTTCTCAGACCATTTTCACAATTGAGAATGACTTCCGGATGGGAGCCAAACGTCTTGATTCTGAAAACAGTGTCCAGACGACTACGACTGAAACCTTTTCTACGATAGCTCTGCAGGAAAGTTAAATTCCTAAAATGCACCTGCAGCCTGAATGTGCACACAGCAAACAGGACAGGCTTCTCATTTAGTCATTTACTTTTTTACTTAAAACCACAGGAGGGGTTTTTACGGAGAGGCAAGTCCTGTATTGACTTAAGAACAGGTGACCTGTCAAACTGTTTTGGCAGGTAAATGTTTGTTTTTTGTCAGGATCATTTTTCATTTCGGCCACAAGAGGCTGAAGTGCACCATTACCCCATGTAAACAGGACTAAAAGCATTCATGTTTACTTCCAGGTGAAACGCCGATTAAAATACATTTCTAGCCAAAAGAAAGACATGACAGTAATGTTACATAACAATATCTTGTGTTTAGAGTGCATGGAGAAATTAAAGCTCACCTGGAAGAAAACATGAATCCTTTTACTTCTATTTAGAAGATGGGGTAGGGGTGCACTTCAGCCTCTCATGTTCAAAAGAGCATTACAATAACAAACACAATGATCCTGGCAAGAAAAAGTATCCTGACAAAAAAAGTTTCACCTGCCAAAACTTTTCTTTCACCTGTTTCACCTTTTTTTTTTTACCGGTTCACGCGAGGCGAGCTTGAGTTTACACATTCGGGTGATTCCCGAATAAGCTAACCATCACAATTCAGTGCAGTCCGCAAGCACCAGCCAGCAACTTGTCAATAGCAAACCATTAGTTAGCTACAATTTCTTCACTGTCTGTTGGCAGAAAATGAATAAAATTAAGTGTAGTTGGTTTTGGAGCAGGGAGAGCAGAGAGCACAGCTTATTGACAGTTTCATTGATCACTGAGATAGCACTGACTTGGAATGAAGCTGGTTCAATGTAAAAAAAAAAGCTTCTATGTAGTAAGCTAATTTTGCCATGTTGCTGTAGCTTAGCCTGCTACATTTCTCTTTGGGGTAGCTTCAGTGTAGTGAAGCTTCATTTAATGTAGAGTAACTGGTAGCTTAGCTCGCTACACTTTCCAAGTAGCTAGCCCAAGACTGGACAAATACCATGATATAGAGCGAACAACGACACAGCGAGTAATGTAACTAACGTTAGCTTAGCTATGTTGTGGGTTAGCAAACTGTCCCTACAGCTGCTGCTGCGAAGCTAACAGCCAGAGAGGATGAGACGGTTTCCCAGAGCCAGCACAGCAGCTCCAGACAGCGACGCTCACAACTCTCCTGCTGCTACAGCTAACAGCACAACAGCAGCATATTTTGGCAAACTAGAAAGTCAGCTGAATGTCCGTGGGCAAGTCATTTAACGTTACCTGACACACAAATCATGGCTGGAATGGCTGGAATAGTTTTTGTCAAAGTTGAGCATACTGGTGCTCTGGAGGCAAAGCAACGGGTAAAGACTGTCTTGGAAGAAGGCTGCAGCCTGGTGAAGCCTGGCAGTCTTTTGTTCAGATATTCAACACTACTGTTAAAAGATGGATGGTGAGATTTTTTGTAGATCCTGCCCGGCTTCGGCCTACCTCGTCTGTGGGCGCCATAGCAGCTTGGGGCTGTGTGGCTGTCTCCTGCTAACACACTTTCATCCAGCAGTCATCAACAAGCACTGCAAGTCTCATCTTACAGTTTCATCTGAAAGTTTTTCTGTCAATCTTATCTGTCAGCATGGGCCCAAAAAAAGCCAATCAAGGGGAGGATTCTTTGCCATTATCAATGGCAAATGAGCTGCTTGACCAACAGAAGTCATTCTTTAAAGACCTGATGGATCAACAAGAAAAAAACTTCATCAAAATCATTCATCCAAATGTTCGATGACTCCCCCGACCAAAGGATTGACAACATTTTGAAAGACGTACATGATATTAAAAACAGCCTGCAGTACTCTCAGAAGGACATGGATTTAAACTAAAAGTTCTCTGATAACTGACAACCTGAAGACCATCTCTGACAGGTCTCTGCTTGTGCAATCCTGTATCCTCTACTGACAAACTCACTGCCAAATCTGAATATTTGGAGAGTCAGTCAAGGAGGAACAATATTCTTGTTGATGGAGTACCTGATGAGAGAAATGAATCATGGCATGTCACAGAATCTTAAGCTGACAAGGAATCAAGGAACTTAATTCAAAACTCATTGAGATCGAGCGTGCACATCGTAATGGAAAATATGATGAGCAATCCAACAAGCCACGGCCAATTGTCATGAAATTACAATAAAAATGAAAGAGCTGATAGCTTAAAGAGGCTCGCGACGGGAAGGTAGTTGTTCATCCTCGAAATCTAATATATCCCCCCTCATGAGTGAGCTTACCCCCCCCCTCTCTCTACTACTCTCTATTTCAGCCTCCCTTGCTATGGACACTAATAACCTTGTCTTGTCTTGAGTGCCCTTGAATGCATCAGCAGCCACTGATCCTAACAGGATGAGATTAGAAATCAAATACAGTAGACTGGAGAATATTAAGCTTTAATATGACAGTAAACACATTTTCTGCACCACTGGAGACAAACAGTGGCAGCACAGTGAACGGTTATCTGTTAAATGCATCTGGTTAACAGCCTCCAGTGCCGGTATCAGTGTGGACAGTTCAGGGTGTTCACACACAAACTGAGATAAACAGCACACACACACACACACAGCAACAATATGACTTCTAAAACCAAGCAAACTTCATCTCCTGTTGAAGGCAGTGTAATACAAAGCTAATTAATTCATTTAATACTTAATTAATTAATGGATTAATTAATAAACTGTAAGAAATGTTCAAAATTGAAATTATGGAATATGTGAATATATTTTGAACACATTTTTCCTTATTAACATTTAGACTATATTTTACAAATAAACAGATATATACACTGATAGAAATTGTAGACAAATAAACAATAAAGTGCAAAATAAAGGTTGCTTTAAACACACAATTAAGAACTACAGACATTCTGTAATTGTCTTAACCCTAAAGTTCATTAAATATATGTGTGTAAATATGTTACCAAGCTCAGGAATGTATATTTTCTGTCTGTTCATATAATTAGATTAGTTGCAGCAGGAAATCTCCTTTCTGTCAGCGGTGACGTCATGTTTCCCAGCTGTCGGTGTCCTTCAGTGCAGCCAACAGCAGCATTGTTAGAGTCGGTACACATGGCCCTTTGTGTCACACATTAAAAACTCTTCCAACGTTAACTACGTATTAAGATTAAGTAGTCAAATATGAATGGATTACGAGATAAAACAACTGTGCTTCATCATAAAGACTCGTGATTCAGGAGAGACTCAAAGAGTTTATTAAGACTTTTTAAAAAGTGTTTTAATATTGATGAAATTATTACTAAAGTTGCTTTTCTCAAGTCTAGAGAATCTGACTGTCTGGGGCTAATCTGTTCTTTTTTTACTCTCCTTCTCTTTTCTTAACTGATCCTTAGCTAAGATTTTTCAAAAGGAAGAAAAACAAGCAGCTAAAGCCAAAGAAGTCTGAACTCACAGCCAGTTTCCTGCATGAGCTCCTGGGCATTCGGGATGTTGTTCACGCTGGAGCTATTAGAGCCCATCCTGTCACACAAACACAAACCAGACTTGTATCTTTAGTTTCCTTGAGGCTTTTGTCTGCAGTTTGAGCAGGCTGACTGTATGTTTCTGTCTGCACTCTGCTCTGACTGAGGCCCACCACAGTCGTGACTGACATGTTGCTCAGCCAATCACTACTCACCTAACAGGCACTCACTGACCAATGAGCGTGCTAGACCACCGGACACACTGTAAGTCTATTTTTAAAAGATACCATGAAACTGTTACAGCAGACAAAGTGGAAATTACACACAGGTGGAATGGATAAAAATGTAATATGTAGGGAGAGAAACTGACGGTCTAATGATGACTGATTTTTCAATAACGTCATTGATCCAACACCAGAGGGAAAGAATAATATCCATCAACTGATCTGACATGAGACCAATCTCTCTACAAGTACTAATTGACCCATTCACATTGTTTCCAGACTGGTTTTACATTCTCTGTGCATCAGAGATGCTAATTAAGTGATACATTTATTCTTAAGTACAGTACCGAGTAAATGTTCTTAGTTACTTTCCACCACTGCATTTACTGCAGTGATCTCTCTGTCTGAGTATTTAACCTGCTGCAGCCAACAGCAGCATTGTTAGAGTCGGTACACATGGCCCTTTGTGTCACACATTAAAAACTCTTCCAACGTTAACTACGTATTAAGATTAAGTAGTCAAATATGAATGGATTACGAGATAAAACAACTGTGCTTCATCATAAAGACTCGTGATTCAGGAGAGACTCAAAGAGTTTATTAAGACTTTTTAAAAAGTGTTTTAATATTGATGAAATTATTACTAAAGTTGCTTTTCTCAAGTCTAGAGTATCTGACTGTCTGGGGCTAATCTGTTCTTTTTTTACTCTCCTTCTCTTTTCTTAACTGATCCTTAGCTAAGATTTTTCAAAAGGAAGAAAAACAAGCAGCTAAAGCCAAAGAAGTCTGAACTCACAGCCAGTTTCCTGCATGAGCTCCTGGGCATTCGGGATGTTGTTCACGCTGGAGCTATTAGAGCCCATCCTGTCACACAAACACAAACCAGACTTGTATCTTTAGTTTCCTTGAGGCTTTTGTCTGCAGTTTGAGCAGGCTGACTGTATGTTTCTGTCTGCACTCTGCTCTGACTGAGGCCCACCACAGTCGTGACTGACATGTTGCTCAGCCAATCACTACTCACCTAACAGGCACTCACTGACCAATGAGCGTGCTAGACCACCGGACACACTGTAAGTCTATTTTTAAAAGATACCATGAAACTGTTACAGCAGACAAAGTGGAAATTACACACAGGTGGAATGGATAAAAATGTAATATGTAGGGAGAGAAACTGACGGTCTAATGATGACTGATTTTTCAATAACGTCATTGATCCAACACCAGAGGGAAAGAATAATATCCATCAACTGATCTGACATGAGACCAATCTCTCTACAAGTACTAATTGACCCATTCACATTGTTTCCAGACTGGTTTTACATTCTCTGTGCATCAGAGATGCTAATTAAGTGATACATTTATTCTTAAGTACAGTACCGAGTAAATGTTCTTAGTTACTTTCCACCACTGCATTTACTGCAGTGATCTCTCTGTCTGAGTATTTAACCTGCTGCAGCCTTCACGTTAATGTGACACGTTACAGCTCTGGGGTCCACTTCACAAAACCCCTTTAACTAAAAGTAACTCCTGATCTAAGAGTAATACTCAAAGCTTTTTTACACTAAAACCGAGTGCAGGTAATCAACCTCATTGTGTCAGTGTCAGGAAAATTATAACCAAGCAGGCAAGTTAATAAGAATGCAATCAAGTCATCATTATTCCTCTTATTATTGTATTAATATTAATATTTGCTTGGAGTTTGCTGCCGTGCAGCTCGTGTTCAGCGGCTTTTTACAGCTTCTTCTTCTCTGGAAACGAGCTCTGAGAGCTGAGAGGGAACCAGGACAGCAGCAGACAAACAACGAGCTGAAAGTCTCTATGAAGCTCCGTGAAGCCGAGCGGAGCTGCAGGTTCACCACCAGAGACACCGACACACTTCACATTGTTTTCACGTTGCCATTACATTTCCATGAATCTACTGATTCTTTAAGGTTGAACCTGAATCTTGCCTCTCCTGTGCTTTCAGCTGGTTGTAGAGACACAGGTGGAGAATAATGTGCATATTATAAGGTGCTGTGTCGACTCAGTGGAGCTGATACTGTATCGCTGGGCAGCAGGAAAGGCTGCTGTGACCTTACATTGACTGCACACTGTCATGTCTGTTCATGGACACGAGATGGAGCCATTTTCACATAAATACACACTGTCCAATGTCCTCAGGAGTACTGCAAAACATCCAGGTGTGAGGACCTGGACTTGTGTCTTTGACACAGTTGCAATCATATAAAAGATGTCTTCATATTAAATTATGAAGTATTAATTTATTATATTGTTAAATGTATTAATTATATTAACTATTCTTTATGACATTTATGAATATATATTTATAAATACTTATTCACTCTTTGCCTTCCATGACAGCTGACAAAACTCAATCCACTGAAGAAGGTCACAAAATGTAGCTGAAAGCTCCAGAAGAAAGTTAAGAATTTTTTGTCAAAACTACTGCAGTCTTTCCAAGGTCAAGAATGAAGTTTGTCTGCATGAGTTTTGAACATGTATAGAGTTAATAAATGTGTCATGTAGGGATTCGTTAATGTGCGTAATCATTTATCATTTAATGTGATTACAGCTATGTTACCAAAAAATATCCTTATATCAGCTTATAGTTACAATATAGTGCTCCTCTGCCGTGGAACCAGGTCCCGGTTTGGGTTCGGGAGGCAGACACCATCTCCACATTTAAGAGCAGGCTTAAAGCTTATAGTTAGGGCTGGCTCAGGTGAGTCCTGAACCATCCCTTAGTTATGCTGATGTAGGCCTAGACTGCCAGGAGACTTCCCATGATGCACCTCTTTCTGTCTGTATGCATTTTTATCCCATTACTGCATGTTACTAACTCGACATCTTCTCTCTCCTTCTGTCGCTTTCAGCAGGTATTTCTGCCTCCCGAGCTGCAGAGTCTGGATCGGTGGTTGTGGGCCACCTGCTGCCCCCGTGTTCCTGCTCGACAGCTGCTGCTACAGTTGTTGTTATTGGTCTTATACTCAGTACTATTATAGCAATATTTTAAATCTCAATGTGGAATTTGCATTGTTCAACTGTATGCTCTCTTTCCCCCCCCTTCCCCAACCTCCCTCTCTCTCTCTCACCCAACACCGTCACGGCGGATGGCCGCCCACCCCGAGCCTATAGGTTCTGCTCGAGGTTTCTGCCTCTTAAAGGAAGTTTTTCCTTGCCTCTGCCGTCAAGTGCTTCCTCATGGTGGGTCTCTGTAAATAATATCATGAAGGTCTAGACCTGCTCTATAGGAAAAGTGCAATGAGATAACTTGTATGTTATGAATTGGCGCTATATAAATAAAATTTAATTGAATCAAACCAATTCTACACTGCTTGAAAATTTGCAGTAGCATTAAATGTTTGAAAACATTCATTTAGGGGTTTAAAGCTACGTATCGCTCATAGTGACAAACCCACAGAGACATATCACCCAACTCTTCAGTTTCCCTCTGAGCCTCTTTGAGCTCATTGTTTTGCTTCTCCGGCCCACAACCCAAATCTCATCAAACCCATTTTCAGCAGCAGCAGCTGGCGGCAGTTTGCAGAGAAGAAGCTGTAAAAAGCCGCAGAACACGAGCCGCTCAACAGCAGACAGACGCAGTCAGAGAGCAGCTGCTGAACATAGCGGAGCACCTAGCAGCTAAAGAGCCAGATGTTTCCCTCAGCAGCTGCTGGAGACCAAACACAGAGCTGACAGAGAGAAGACCGGACCGACGTCCATCAGGAGACACTAACACGGCTCTGTTGGGATGATCATGTTGCTCCGTGTCTGCTGGACGTGGACTTAGGCAGGTGGCTGCTAACACATTTCATAACAACTTAAAAGGTGATGGGGTTTTTTACAACTTAACAGTATTAATTGCTATACTTTTTATACAGTTCAGCTTCTCCCTCTCGACTAAAATGAAACTTGATCAAAGTCCAAACAGTTCAGAGCACACGCACAAACACACACACAGGCTCAGTGTTGAGTTGGCAGGCTGTCAGAGTTTGCATTCCTCCCTGGCAACATTTACAGATGACTTTTCAGTTCCATTTATCTAAATAAAGAGCTGTTGCAGCTTGTTTCATTCTTGTCTTTGGTCTCCATCGCTCCAATAGTGTGAACAGTGCTCATACCGGAGGTCAGGATAGAATTAGTAGCATCAGTGTGTAGCTGTACAACACATGAACATAGTGTGCGGTCACACTTCATCGCTACCTGTTTGTTTGGTTTGAACAAACTCTGGCGTAGTTCGGTCGATTTGGTCAAATGAAACCAGGGAACTGGATTACAAAATGTAATCAGCTATCAGAACCCAACCCCACATATTGTATTATGAACCTCTTTTTTTTGTTTTGCATCTGATAAACTTTCAGAATCATGGCACTGTTACTCAAACTGGACCTCCTGAGTGCATTTCATCTCTCACCTGCACCCGAAACACCAGACCTTCACCAAGGTACACAGGTCGTTTTTCACGCAGCTGTTTGGCTCTTTGGGGTCTGAACCCCTGATTAGTCATAAATACTGATTTTGAGAGAATATCCAATTGACAGTAATATATTTTGCACCTTACTGATATTAAGCTTCGAGTGTCCTCTGCTGCTAAAACCAGACTTGAACCTCTTTTCTACTCTGGACCCTCTTTGATGTCTCTGTAGCTCAACAGTTCGTGGGAACAACACATGAAAATGACGATTTCACAAGAATGTCTTGTTCTAATCAAAATGCATCTGTCGCTTCTATCATCTCTCATGGCGTCTGGTTGTCCTGCTTTCTGTCTGTATTTCTTAGAATTCACACCCCTTCACCTCCTCGATCAGTCTATCTGTTATGGGTTTTGGGAAATGAAAGTGCAGGTATGTTCGATGAGTGGAAGCAGGTGACAGGTGACACGTGGGCGGGTACAGAGATGACAGATTAAACAATGAGCCAACAATGAGACACATTTGCATGCTAAACTGCACAAAAGAACAGCCAAGAAGAGGACAGAAAAAACAAAACACTCTCCTCCTGTCCACACAGTTATAATTACTGTTTAATATACCACTGAATGCTCTGATAAGGCTGGTTGGGGCACAAAATGTCACTGACCTTATGTGATTTCAATCAGCTGATCTGAACATTATCACAGAGTCGTTCCTGTTTTTAAAAAAAAGACTCCTGTAAAAAAGTTCCAAGAAACACCAAGATATGTATTTTCCTATACTAAAGATTATCTGGGCTGCATGTGAGTGAATGTGTATGGTGTCCTTCAAAGATGTTCGTAGGTAAGTTGGATCAAACAATCATCACTGTAGGTTTGTGACAGCACATGCCACTAACTTTCCACCCGGCTAAGGGCTCACTCCTTCAGTGTAAGGCTAAAACTAAAGGCTAAAACTCGAGCTGCAGCCTTAGAAAAGTCCCGGCTCCTTCCACTCTGGTTGATTGACAGGTGGAATGATTGACAGGTGATCAGTGTTGATGGATTAATGAATCACAGGCCGACACAGACACAGCTCTGCTCTGCTATTCAGCCTCGCTGGGCTTTTGTCCCGACTGTCACAACCAATGAAACTGAAAGCGTGTGTGTGTGTGTGTGTGTGTGTGTGTGTGTGTGTGTTGGCTGAGAGCCAGCAGGAAATGAATGAAGTTTTCCTGGCTGAGTGAACTTTGACCCCCTCCAAAGTCCCCTGACTTCCTCCTGGCTCTGATACAGACAGAACAGAACAGGATGGAGGTCTGATATAATACAACATGATACACACTGTAAGTACACAGAGAATACTTAAGAGAGCGTCACAAAAAATATTTAAAATCCAACTTGACAGCAATGATCTCTGAGGTGAAGGTTACGAGATGAATGCCAGGGGTTGTTCGGGGTTTATTATGGATGTTACAATGTCGAACGACACAAAATTCAACAGATATTATTGTTGATATAGAGACCACTCACAACGATCAAACTCACAATACATGAAATCTTCCTGGACCGGCAACTAATTCAAGATTATCCGGTCCAATGACAAAGGTTCATAAAGACAGACTGATGGCATTTGATTTACTTTCAGTCCTCAGTTTGTTTGTTTTTTAGAATAAATGACGGCTGTGTTTAGGTCAACTGCTGACTGACTTGGAAATCCATTTGGGTTATCCATAAACATTATCCAGAAAAATTCAGTTTCCATATTTGGAACCAGTCTGATTATTATTAGTTTTATTTTATCGTTATGAAAATGATCTGCAATAACTTCTCTCATGAGCCCGCTGCTGTCACTCTTTCATGCTGTTGTTTGGTTTTGTGGTTATCCTCTGGTTTACGGTGCAAACATATTATACCTGAAGCCTGTTTGCTAACGTACCAGGATGCATAATGTGTCAGTGGTGTCCATAATAACTGTTTGGCCTGTGGTCGGAGCCCTTTGCGGTCGACTCGATGAACCCAAGGATGCATTTGTCAACTGTGGCTCATATTTGGCACAGATTCATATATACTGCAATCTCAGTTCTGGATTTTAATGTAGCCCTGAAATACGGCAATCCACAGGGGCTCAGAGGGAGAGCGGGTCGCCTACTAATCAGAAGATCGGTGGTTCGATCCCCAGCTTCCCCCAGCCCACATGGAGAAGTGTCCTTGGGCAACACACTGAACCCCAAATTGCGCCTGAAGGCTGTGCCTTCGGTGTGTGCGTGTGTGTGAATGTGCTATGTAGTGTGAAGCGCTTTGATTGGTCGGAAGGCTAGAAAGGCGCTTTACAAGTGCAGTACATTTACCATTTCCAGTTGGGTGGCGTTGATGTCCCCGTAGCATTTTCAACAGATACACTTTAGTGTTGAAATCTAATGTTTGTGTTTGCTATAAACTCTTATACACTGGACATATGCTGTACAGTGAGGAGCACACGCGTATCTGCTGGCTGCATCTTACAGTCAAAGTGGTTGAACATTTTGAAAAAGCCAGTTCGGCGGACCTTTGAGTTGAGGTTATTTACGGTTGTGTTGAAGTATAATAACTTGAGCCAAACTCAGCGGGCGTCAGTAAGGACTCTGTTGTCCTGGTTACAAATTGATCATACTGGTCCCCCTTTCTCAGGAGTTTAGACTCAACTTGCCAAGTTTGAATTTGGCATATTATGTATTAAGAAAGCTCAAGTTGAGTCTAGTCCTCAGATATTCAGGTTGCTCTATGATGAACGCCCTCTCGGGTTTAATAAGTGTTAGAGGATCAGAGGGCTTCCTGACTGGTTGTACTGGTCAGCTCCCAGTGTGACTGTATGGAACAGACTAACCTTCTGTCTGAGTGAAAGGCTAAGAAATGAGTCTCGTTAAAACCTATTTTTTGTGGAAGTATGTGAAGAATGTGGTTATATAACTGTGCCATTGTTTCCAGAGACAAATGAGAGGTGACGCTCTGCAGTCCAGCTTCTAACAGGAGAGAGACAGAGAGGAGGAGGAACATCCCACTGAGTCCAAGCAGGCTGGTAATGAGAGAGGAAATTCCTGCTCAACACAGGAGAGAAACTAATAGAGAGAAACTAGTGACTGGATGAACGACATGTTACAGTGAAACCGATTCATCCTCTTTAATTCAGTCATATCTGAGGTCACAACTCGCAGAAGTCTCACCAAAAGTTTTCCCTTCCACAATATCTCAACATCTACTGGCCAGATTGTATTTGTGAATATTAACGGTCCCAAGTCGAGCCCACATGACCTCTTCACGCTTCCTTTGGCGCCACCATCAGGCCACTTGTACACAAGAAATCTCAAAGTCTACTGGCCAGATAGTCATTCATTTCCCTGATCACATTCCTGCTCTACAGAGGATGAACCCGTCAGATTTCAGTGACCTCATCACCTTTCCTCGAGCGCCAGCCACAAGACAAACGCTGTACCTCCACTACTGGTAATACTCTAAGAACAGCTAAATCATCCGTTGGTTGTTTGCTCTGTCCATCACTTTCAAATTTGGGGGTTGTTCGATATTTTGATAATGTAGGTGAATGTACAGTAGGTCAAATGTTGGTGTAAACAAGACTAGTCAAGAGTCTGCAGCCATGCTAGCAGCTCTATGAGGCTGAGCTAAATGCTAATGCCATCATGCTGCTGTTCAGCAGGTATAATGTTTACCATGTTCACCATCTAGAGGAAAAGACAAGGGATCACCAAAGTCAGTAGGGTTCATCCTGGGGGCATGAATGTCTGGACAAAATGCTGGGCCAATCTCTCCCGTTGTTGAGATTTTTCAGTCTAGAGTCTAGTCTGGCGGACTGACAGACAGACCGGCCTTAGCATAAAAAACACTCGTCTTGTGATGTTGGTTAGCAGAGAAGTGAAATCGTGGCCTATAGTTGTTCATATACTTAAATCAAACTGTAGTTTACTGACAAAATGAAACTATTTCAACAAGTAAAATGTTTTCAACAGATATTAATAGTTTTAAAAACCAAAATATAAAGATACTTTTATGACTCGGGCGACTCCTATTGGTAATATCAAAAAAGACAACAAATCCAGTTAGTAAAGTATGACGTGAGCAGACCTAAGCTGACCGAGGCTGGCCTGAAGTCGGAGGGGTTTCCACAGCGGCTGAGATGTTTGTGTCTAAACCTCCAGCTGCACAGGAAACTATTGTATTGAGCTGAGTGGTTTGTGTTAACTCTGTACAACAACAATGACGTTTGTGACTCAAACAGCTACCCCTGTTCGCTTTCAGTATTGTTTAAAGTGACAGGTATTCCCCCGCATCACCTGTACACACACACACACACACACACACACAGAAACAACCTGTTGATTATGTAACAGTGGAGTACTGTGTGTTTCTGGTAAAACCATTTATCATGTTGCATTTCACTGACAAAGTAATAGACATATTTATCTTGAACTTGCAAGGGCGTAGGTTTAGTTTCAGAATTACAACAGTGGCCTAAATTTAGGCAGTTTCCAAATAAATGTCTGCACACTGTGAGCACTGCAGTGTTTGGTCAATGACCTTCATCAGACATCTCACAATGTGAAACAACATCTTCATAGCAGAGCCACAGGCTGAATATGGGAATTCGACTGCTCGTTGTCCAATGTGTCTTGTTTTGCATGAACCCTCCAGTAGTTTCTCTTGTTTTCTATGGAACTTGATATACATTGTCTCAATCTAGGGATGGTTTACAGCCATCTCCAGAGCAGCACAGCTGTAAGGACGGCTATGTCCATCTGTCTCAGATATCGATCAATTATCCAGCCATTGTTGGATGGATTGTGATGAAATGTGGTTCAGACGTTCATGTTCCCCGTCCAGATGAATTGTAATAACTTCGGTTAGCGCCATCATCAGGTCAAATACTTTATGGAATGCAAATACCAATGCTTTATGTCCAAATACCTGCAAAACTAATGACATTCCCATCAGCCTCAGCTGTACTTTGTGTTTAGCGCTAATTAGCAAATGTTAGCATGCTAACTCACAAGAGTAATATGGTGAACCTGGTGAACATTATACCTGCGTACCATTAGCATTGTCTTTTTGAGCATGTTAGCATGCTGACGTTAGCATTTAGCTGAAAGTACAGATTCTTAGTCTTTTTAAATTAAGTATTGATGTTTTGTTGTCACACTGTGAGTTTAATTCTTGACGAAGGTCCGTAGCTGAAACACTGCACTGTAAGTACACTTTCACTCTGTAGTAAGTCCTTAACGAACGATTAGAAATCCATCTTAATTTCAATATTCACTCTCCTTTTAGCTCTGGTTTAGTCTCCACCAACTACTGAGAAAAATATCTGGCTCTTTAGCCGCTAAGTGTTCCGCTTTCTTCACTCTGACTGTGTCCGTCTGCTGTTTGGTGCTGGCCCGGTGGTGCACACTGGGCTTTATCACAGCTTGTTTAATGAAAACACTGAGACTGAGCCAGACAGGAAATCTGCTGCAAAAACCAAAACTAGGAGCTACAAGAGGCTAAAAAGCTCTGATAGAGCTGCAGAGTTGGTGATAATTCACTGTTGTCACTACCAGAGACACCTTTCACACTACCGTTTGATTCAGTGTTAATAACACAAATGTAACTTAATGGAGCTTTAAATGAGCATTAACCACATAACCAACTGATGCGTCAGCTAGCTCAAAGCTAGTGTGGTCCGGAGATACAAACAGGAAAAGCAATGTTTCCTTTACAACAGTAACAGTGCTTTTATGGTGCCCTTGCTTCACTATTCAGCTTCAATACAAAACTACTTCCTGGTTCTAGTCCAGTTTCCTCAACATAATCCTTTCTCGCTGGATTCATGCTGTGCCTCTGTAGCATTTTGGGACATTTTTCTCCATAGTCATTAACTGAAGCACAGATACTGTGCAACAGAAGCAGATAATCATTTCTTTAAACAGATACTGTATCTAATTTCTGATCTGGCTTTATTTTCCCTGCAGAAAGCCCCGAGGCCACCCCTTCCTCTTCCTTATCCTTGTTCTTGGGAGTTTCCAGCTACGCCGATCCCTAAACAGGTTTCTGATTTTCTTTTTCTGCTTTAAGCTGAGGCACCCGATTTACTGTAAGTACTCATGAAGTCAAACCCTTGATAGAGCTGATACGCCACTGCTGCATCTCCTTCTACAGTCAGATTTGATCAGAATTGATGGAGGGGCAAAGAAAAATTCAGCGAAACTTGCAGTTGTATGCGAGTTTCATTTAGTCAGGACGGTACAAACATTTCAATTTATTCTGACAATTTGAATCACAGTTTCATTATTTCATTTCAGCAGCGTCCATTTCTGACATGAAACTTTTCCTGACGAGTGACGAGTTGCCTCTGACGTACTGCTGCTGTTCATACAGTCAGTCTGCTACTCACTAATGAGTGTGAGGCCTCTTCATCTGTACTATGCACTGGAGCAGGTTCTAAAATATGATGCAGATTAAACCACCCAACACTGTATGGAGCAGTTACAATGAACTCAGCCTCAACCAGTTTCAACATATAAATGCTGCTTACATGTTAATGTATCAGTAATAATGATAGTATAATAAAATAACACTGACGGGGGTTATTCTTCAGAAGGAGTGCTTTTGCTTTTCATACTTTAAGAAAGTAAGTAAGTCAACTTTATTTATAAAATAGCAAGAAATAAAGAACAGAAAAGCTACAAAGAGGTCAAACACACAAACAATAAAAACTACACACACCTCAAAGTGCTTACTGACCAGGTGAGTTTTTAACAGCTTCTTAAAACATTCTACGGACTGTATCTTATAACTAGGGGAAGACGGAAATCATGTTAACGTTGTCCAGAGGTTGCAGTTTGGTTAGGGTTATGCAAAAAAACGACTTGGTTAGGAAAAGGTCGTGGTTTGGGTTAAATCGAGTACGTCCGTGATGTCACGTACGTAACTCATCCTCACGCATCCTCACGCCTCGATCACTGTAACAGCCTGTTCACTCGTCTTAATCTAAACACTCTGAAACGCCTGCAGACTGTACAGGACTCAGCTGCTCGGCTGTAAACCAGGACCCAGAGGTGCGACCACGTCTCACCTGGTTCAGCCTCTTTACATCGGCTCCCTGTTGGTTTCAGGATCGATTTAAAGATCTTGTTGATTACTTTTAAGGCTCTTCATGGCTCCAGACTGTATTTTAGACCTTGTAATCCCTTATGAATCTTCACGTAGTCTGAGATCTTCGGGCAGGGGTCTCCTGTCTGTTCCTGAGTCCAGGAGGGAAGCTAAGGGGGACAGAGCTTTGGCCATCAGGGCCCCGAGGCTCTGGATCAACCTGCCCGAAGACATCAGGCCGTCTGAGTCAGAGTCTTCGTTTAAGTCTCGTCTCAAAACGCATTTTTATCTGAAAGCAGATCCTGATTTTACCTGAACTGTTTATTTTACTGCTTTTGTGTATTTTATTTCTTTATATTTCGTCATTCACTGTGGTGTTTCATTTCTCTTGTTGTGAAGCACTTTGTACTTTGTTTTGATAAGTGCTCTGTAAATAAAGTTTTTTATTATTATTATCTTAAAAAGTCTGACAAATAGGAGGCAAACCAGCCAGGGCCGTCCCTGCCCAGTGCTGGGCCTGCTAAGGAGAATCGGACGGTCGACAGTGCCGAAAGGCTGCAGCGACAGAACTGAACATTTCCCAGCATTCAAAAGTCATTTGAGACCCTAAGCAAAGCAGTTTCTGTACTGTGCCTCAAACGAAAAACCCGACTGGAATTTCACATTTAGTTATTAATACATACTCACTATACTTTTACTTAAGTAACATTTTGAATGCAGTGTGGAGTGAGCGACACGACTACACCGTAAGAGATGGGGGACGAGATTTTCTTTCATTCTGTGTAACAATGACTTCTAACTTCAGTTGAAGTTAATATGAGGCTGCAGCGTTCGGTTACACAGATGGAGATCTTCCAAAGTCTCTGTGTTGCTATCCCTCCATCGCAGCTGGAAACGCCAAGAGGCATTACTAGATGCGATTATCAGCTAAAATGATATTATTGGAACAACGACAATATTTACATTTCCCCATCTGTTAGAGGATAATAAATCAGCCGAAGATTTGTGTTGCGCATCCCTGAAAAGTGCACACAGTTGAACAACAAAAACGGCTGAACGTTTCTAGATGGTGTCGAGATATCCAGCAAACTGAAAGCAACGCCGGTGCTGTTGTTACTGGAAAAGGTTTTGATTTTCGGCGAAGCATTCAGTGTGAAGTGCTGTCAGCCCTACACCTCAGCTCTGACACACAGCATCTCTGAGCGGGGAAAAAGAGAAACAGAAATGATCTGTCAGTTCATGCAGTTTGGTAATACTTACAGAACAAAACAAAGTTAATATAATATGTCTTCTCTCTTATTTAAAACCAAACTACACATGGTGAAACATAACCAGGGCTGGGTCTAGCTTGAGTTTTTTACTGTACTAGCGCTGATACAATACTTCAGTTCGAATACCAAAACGTTTGAGAGATATAAACTCATTTTGTACAAAACAAATGAAAAAGAAGCCAAATTTCTCAAATGTTAAATGTTGTCTAAACACAAGCGTCTTTACAAGAACTGAAGTAGCTAGGAACCATCTGATCAAAGGAACATCAAAACGTTTTTAGTTTTATTGATGACGAAACTGTGTCAGTGTTTAATGCTGTTTTACCACCAGCAGCTGTACATAGACATACAGACATACTCTGCACTGTTAGATACCGACACATTTCAGGCAGTACAAAAAAAGTATTGCGGATCGAACATAACTGTATTTAACTTCCTGCAGAATCGAATCCCAAGATTTGTAAAACTAAAAGCTGGAACTGTGGTCCACTGTAATAAAACTTATCAGAAGTAAATGTTTTTACACCATGTTATTCTTTCGAGCTGAATTTGAACAACATGGATACTCTAAAGTCCGGGGCCACACGCTCGGGCCAGAGGTCAGTCTGTTTTGTCTTTTTTCCCCCTTTCGTATTGTATTACATAATGAAAGTGAGAGAATATGACTAACTGTAGCAGCTAAAACAGTAAGAAGTTCTACTGTATAATGATGTCGTCATAAATGTGTTAGCAGGATCTGTATTTGTTCGCTTTGGGTCGAGCTTTGATGTCTTCACAGGAACAACGTGCTGGCTGCAGGCCAGAGCTGCGCAGCAAGGCCAGTTATTGTGACAGCATCACAGAGACGGAGAACTGCAGCACGTTTACACAGTCTGATTCATTTTATTATCTATTATTCACAGACTCCTTCTCCTCAGTAAATCATCCCCAAACTCTGGCTATAGACAGCCGAAGTGAAACTAGAACTCGTGGGTTCTTTTCCAGCAGTAACTGCAAACTCCCACTGATGTTTGAAACAACACAAATAACTACAAATCCAGGAGGCTCACTCCGTATGTTGAGATAAGGATGGTAATATTTAAAAAAACAATCTAATATCTTTTTTATCAATATTTCTTTCGTTAGCGCCTTTCATCAAACACTTTCCCATAAGCCCTAGCACATTGTGGGCTAAACATCACGGCGAGTCCACGAGCGAGTCGAGGGGTCGCGGTTGGTTTCCGTGTCTGTAATAACGGTGGGACAGCCGAGTGACAGCAGGACACAGAGGACCGAATGCTGTAGACATTTTAGACATCAGAGATTACAACTAGGAAGTGTGAAAAATGACTCTAGAAGAGTTCAGAAATCTGTTAACTTTTCCCACCAAGAACCGGTAACGTTAGCTAACATTACTGACAGAGACACAGCGTTACTGACTGGGAGATGTTGCTTATAGTGCAATTATTAACCAGAGAAATGTGGGATCATTCGAGCACTTCTCACTGTTTTCTCACAACTTCCTTACAGAGTGACGCAAAAAAAGAAGTGGACTGCATCTTTGCTTTACAAACATTATGAGCAAAGCAAAAATATATATATTTAAAAGGCTGCATTCCATAAACAATGATGCTCTGCATGGGTGTAGATTTGGGCACCTCAGACTCCACACAGTGTTGTCTATAAGATCTTTGCAGATTGATTATGATATATTATGATGAAGTATGAAAAAGCGAGATATGGGGGATACTTGAGGGATAACTTCTGCTATGAATTGGCGCTATATAAATAAAATTAAATTGAAAAAATAATAAAATACCTGACCTGACGAACGACGAGCCGCGACATCCCTCCACTTCTTCATGAGTGGATCAGGAGTTACTTTTGTATGGGTCATTACGTTCTGGACATGATACATCACGTAAATCAGCCCCAGCATGCCGGATTCGTTTCTGAATGTCATGAGTTATTTTATCAGTAAAATCCTGTCAGCAGCAGTTTGACCAGCACAGACACACAGACAGGTGAGCTCTGACAGCTGCAGGAAACATTTGAGTTGTGTCGCCTAAAAAGCTCAGACTGAAAGGACAGTTACAGAATCTCAGGTGAGGTCTGAAGATGGCTGACAGCAGGCAGATGGTTCAAACAGAGTTTACCTACAGGTTATTATCCATTTGCTTTCTTGTAACATTTATTGTGAAAGTCTATCATACGTTTTTCATTATTAATTTCAGTCAAATCAGAGAAAATAATCACATGATACACAGCCTGTTTTAGGCAGATTACACAAGGAAATACATATTGAATGAAGTAAACGTTTTGTAGAGTCAAGCTGTTTGTGTGTGTATGTGTGTGTGCGTATGTGTGCATATGGAAGAGAAAAAGAGTCGTAGAGCAAGAACTCACATACACAACTGTGCATATCAGCCATCCAACATATAATGTGCCAACCAAACTTACAACCAGTGTATTAAAAGACTGACACCTTTGAGATAGACGCTGACACTCAGCTCAGTCTGCTGTTAGAAGACTTAGACCGTATCCTCATTTTGTCCATCTTTGTCATCTGAAAATAAAAAATCTTAGTGTAATCAGAGGCAGACCGGTCATCTAGACATTCACAGGACACTGTAGTCGAGTCAAAAGTACTGGGAAACTTTCTGATTCCCAGTCAGTCCCTTGAATTAATTATGAATTTCCTGATCAGGTTTCCCTCAAGGAAGAAATTCCTGATTATTTAAACCAGATTGGTCACAGTAAAGTTAAAGAGGAAGAAGGCCGAAGCCTTTTCACTCTACCAAGCTGCCTTGTTTCAGCCAATATTCTAGGAATTACATACATATTAAGGTTTGCGCACGTCATATGAACGTTCAGTGTAAACGCAGGAAGAAGTGCGTCCTTTAGGGAGAGAGGTAGAAAGTGGTGGATGTGAGTGTAGCCAATCTGATTTTCATGCAAGAGTCCAGAGTTGGTGTCCCGTCACAGACCTTCAGGTGGTGTTTGCCATTTTTATTAACCATACCACAGTCTTTCCCTAACTTTAGATACTGCACTGAGATACGGAGTAAAAAAGTCTATTGCACCATAGTTGGACAGACAAATTCCAAAAACCCCTCTGATGGTATCTCTCAGTAAGATAGTTTTGGTTTTATTATTATCATCATCATCATCATTAGGGTAACACCAGTAAACCCACATACACAAGTGCATCTCTGTACTGTCCTCCAGGGTGACATACGTGCGTTTTCTGATCTGATGCTCTTATCAGCAGGATTACATCATTTGTCCGTTCCTTCCAAAACTGTTACAAATCACAGTCTCAGAAATCAGAAGTGTTCTCTGATCTGACCCAGCTATGGTTAAGGCCTGGCTACATTTGGCCATGAAAAGTTTAAGCTCAGGGAACTATTGTGGTTACGGTTAAAAGAAACTGTTGACTCTTGGGAGGAAACAGGAAGTAAACATTCATCCACATCCAACCTCCTTCATATGTGGAATTTGTTGCTCTATAACAATGTTAAACCATTTACTCCTTTGCTCCAGTAAATCCTACCAGCTTATCTGTGGTCAGAGCAGACAACATGCACGAGACGGTTTTCACCCAAACAAGCCAGGTAGTCGCATGCTGGCGGCTAACCTGCAGCACGCTGTGCTGTCCTCCTCATGTAGTTGACTATTTACATCACCTGTTTCCCCTCGCTCTTCTTCTTCCTCTTCTCTGCCCTCCAAAACAGCCACGCACCCTCTGCTGTCACTAACTCCCCCTTGTGGACTGATCATAGTGCTGCTATCTGGAGCCCGGACTTTTAAAATTCCTGTGCATAGGTCCTTAATGCGAAACAGACACCGCCGACACAGCAATAATAATAACTTAATAAAGATCCGGGCCAGAACCCTACCTCCAATCTCAACCTCAAATCTGAAGCAGCACAGACTTTAAGATGGCTCTTCTCAATGTAAGATCCCTCTCTAACAAAACGTTTATTTTAAATGAGTTTATCTCTTCTACTGATTTAGATTTCATGTTCTTAACAGAATCCTGGTTACGTCCTGGTGATCACAGTCAGCTTGCTGAATTGTGCCCTCCAGATTATGACTGCTTTAGCCGCCCTAGGGACTGTGGTCGTGGTGGTGGCCTTGTTGCTGTCTATGGGAAGCATTTAAAGTGTAAACTCATAGTTTGCATTGATTTTTCCTCCTTTGAAGTGCTCATGTTTAAACTTGGTGGCCCCCTCCCGGTCATATTTGCTATTATTTATCGCCCCTCTAAACCACCTGGCTCCTTCTTGTTGGAGCTCCCTGAGTTTTTATCCAGTCTTGTGTTAAATTATGATAGAATTCTTCTTTGTGGGGATTTTAATATTCATGTTGATGACTCATCTAATGCTCTTATGCTCTTGCTGCTGATTTTTTAAATATCACTAACTCTTTTAACTTTCAACAACATGTGTCTGGCCAAACTCATTCCCGTGGCCACACCTTAAACCTAGTCTTTAGTCTGGGCCTGAAAACCCCATCTGTGGAAATCAGGGACATGTTTGTATCTGATCACCTTTGCATTGTTTTTAACTGTGAATTACAGGCTGCTAATATTGTCTTATCCCACTCTGAGTACACACGCGTCCTTAATGAGCATAGTGTCTTAAAATTCTGTACACTGTTTAATTCTCCTGGCAGTGTGTTTTCCCGATTCCTCCAACACCAACGATTTGGTTGATTCTTTTAACTACCTGTGTTCTTCAACCTTAGATCTCATAGCTCCTCTGAAAAATAGACCAAACTCAAAGACTAGAAAACAGCCATGGTTAAATAACAGTATTCAACGCTGTAAAAGAAAATGCAGAAGAGCAGAACGCAGATGGAAGAAATCAGGTCTCCAGGTCCACTTTGTGGCTATGAAAGAGTTATTACTCCTTTATAATAGGATGGTGAAGGATGCAAGAACATGTCATTTCTCTGCACTTATTTCTGCCCATCAGCACAACCCCAGATTCCTATTTAAGACTGTGGATCAGTTAGTTAACCCAGCCTCTCCTTGTGCCCCTGCTGATTGTGATGCTGATTGTGAAAAGTTTGTTTTGCACTTTGCTGGAAAGGTGGAGTTAATAAGATCTGATATCACCCCAATCCTGCCTTTTTAGATGTGGATCACCCGCTCAGGGATTCTTTGAGCAATTTTTCTGCTGTTACTCTGCCTGAACTCGCAGACATCATGTCGCTTATGAGAGTATCCACCAGCCCTCTGGACAAAATCCCAACTAGGTTTTTATTGGAAGTTATGGATTGTATTGCGCCCCTTTTACAAATTATTTTTAACAGCTCGCTGTCTGCTGGCTGCAACCCAGATTACTTTAAAACTGCTTGTGTCCAGCCAGTCCTAAAAACACCTGGGCGTGATCCCACCCTCCTAGATAACTGTCGTCCAATCTCCAAACTGCCTTTTATTTCGAAGATTCTCGAAAGACTTGTATCTAAGCAGCTTCTTGCTGCTGTGGAAAACAATAGTACCTTTGAAAAGTTCCAGTCTGGCTTTCGTCAGCACCACAGCACTGAGACAGCCCTTCTCAAAGTCACCAATGACCTTTTAATGAATGCAAACACAGGCATGTGTTTAATTCTTGTGCTGCTGGACTTTAGTGCTGCCTTTGACACAATTGATCATGGCATTCTTCTAGATAGACTGAGGCACTGGGTGGGCATATCTGGCACTACACTACACTGGTTCTCATCTTATCTGTCCAATAACTCTGTGTCAGCATTAATAACTTCATGTCATCCATTTCCCATATCAAGTACGGTGTGCCTCAAGGTTCAATTCTGGGTCCAATACTGTTCTCCTTATACATGCTTCCTTTGGGTGATGTAATCCGCAGACATGGTATTTCTTTTTATTGTTATGCGGATGACACTCAGTTGTACCTCCCTGTCAAGCCCACTGACCTTAGTACGCTGAGTTCTCTGCAGGACTGCCTGTCTGACATAAAAAACTGGATGTCGATAAATTTTCTGCAGCTCAACTCAAATAAAACTGAAATCCTTGTTATTGGGCCCCAACACATCACTAAACAAATACTGCCATCTACTGGCTACCTGTCACAACATATCAAACCTGTTGCAAGAAATCTTGGTGTCCTGTTTGATAGCAATTTATGTTTTGAGCAACATATCACTAAACTTGTCCAATCATGTTTTTATCACCTCAGAAACATTGCAAAAATCCGATCTATTTTAAATCTTAGTGATGTAGAAATTGTTGTACATGTTTTTATCTCCTCATGCCTTGATTACTGTAACAGCCCGTTCACTCGTCTTAATCTAAAAACTGTGAAACGCCTGCAGACTGTACAGGACTCAGCTGCTCGGCTGTAAACCAGGACCGAGAGGTTTGACCACATCACAGCTGTTTCAGACTCTTTACACTGGCTCCCTGTTTGTTTTAGGATTGATTTTAAGATCTTGTTGATTACTTTTAAGGCTCTTCATGGCTCAAGACTATATTTTAGACCTTGTAATCCCTTATGAACCATCACATAGTTTGAGATCTTCGGGCAGGGGTCTCCTGTCTGTTCCTGAGTCCAGGATGAAAACTAAGGGGGACAGAGCTTTTGCTATCAGGGCCCCGAGGCTCTGGAACAACCTGCCCGAAGACATCAGGCTGTCTGAGTCAGAGTCTTCGTTTAAGTCTCTTCTCAAAGCACATTTTTATCAGAAAGCAGATCCTGATTTTACCTGAACTGGCTGTTTATTTTATTGCTTTTGTGTATTTTATTTCTTTATATTTCGTCATTCACTGTGATATTTTATTTCTCTTGTTGTGAAGCACTTCGTACTTTGTTTTGATAAGTGCTCTATAAATAAAGTTTTATCATTATTATTATTATTATTATAACATGTTGACAGGTTGGCCAGCACAGCAGCTCCAGACAGCGATGCTCACAACTCTCCTGCTGCTACAGCTAACATCACAACAGCAGCAGATCTTGGCAAACTAGAAAGTCAGCTGAATGTCCGTGGGCAAGTCATTTAACGTTACCTGACACACAAATCATGGCTGGAACAGTGTTGTGTGGTTCGGTCCGAGCCTATTTGTTAGTTTCCCATTTACAGAGCCAGGGCTTAGTACAAACACTAGATCTTTTTTCAGCGCACACACTGAACGGACAGCTAGCGGACCGAGAGGAGATATTCGCAGAATTTGACAAAATGACGTGTACTGGATTAGAATCGCTGACCCCACCTTTAAGTGACTCTAAAACTGTGTAAATGGGAATCTATGAGTGTATACCCTGTTATCATGGAACTTTCTGGTTGTTTCCTGTTTTTGTTTTCACTCACTGTTAGTGACTGTGTACAGTTTCTGCTGAAGTTTGATTGACTCAGGTCGCTAAACTGGGTGCTGAGTGGACGTGCTGGTAAGTGCAGCTGAAGCAGTGAGAGCTCTGAAAATAATGGCGAGGGAAACCCCAGTCAGTCCGCTGTAACCCAGACAGAAATGTTGACGAGTTTCATTTCAGAGTGACATCTCTGCAGAGGATCTCTGGAGTTTTACTGAAATCATCAGCTCTTACAAGAAACAACAACGTGTATGAAGAATGATGATATGAGTTGATGTCCATTTACAGCAAAAGTGCACTTACAACAGTCTGCACAGATTTGTCTCTATTGAAGTGAAGTAAAACATTTTAATGACATCTCTTTTTATGGACAGGAGAAATGTGTAAGACCCAATAATAAAACATTTCACATATGAAAGAAAGTTCTTAATGATAAATAAATAAGAAAATAACTAAATGACCAAGTCATATAATGTGAAGTTCAGTAAATCAGACTTGCTCATCTGTGTTTTGGTTTAACAATTGTTTTGGGTGATGGATCCTCTTTTTGTGGTTTTCTACAGAGAAGTGGTCAAAATCCATGTTTTGCATGAAATATCCCTGTGTTGAATCATTATTACTAATATTATCAGTATCACCTTGGATTTACCTGATTATCACTGATTTTTAATGCTATAATTTAGTGACCAGCGGCGTCCATAATCATCCTCCGTCCCAGGGTCATCTCCTCACATCCCATCCCATTTTTTAATTTTCATTCTATTAACCCTTAATATTTAAAATATCAAATTATGATGTATTAGTTAAAATAAATCCTTGCTTCCCTAGCTCTTGTTTCTGTCATTTTCTTAAAGCTCTACTTGCAAACTCTGCACACTGGTATCACAGTGATGTATCTTGAAGTGACTTAAAGCTAAAAGAGCGTGAATATTGGACTGACATTCATCAGGTGACACAAACACAACTACTAATGGAGGATCATGTTGCTCCATAACTCGAACCGCGAAGTTACATCAAACCACAATGACATGAATCAAGACGCCAGTGTGTGTTGCCCTTACTTGTCACTGTTCAACGACTCCGAAAATACCCAGAATTCATTGCAAACATTTCATTCTGAGATCTGACACCACCAAGCTAACACAAAAGGAGGAGCGGTGTACAAAATCACTCCCTATAGGATACCTAGTGCACCACAGTTTTTTCCTCTCCACCAAAGTTAGAGATACTCAGCAAAACACTGTGTTTCAACATTTGTGTACACGGAGATAGCACTCTCAATGAAAACACAGGAATGATCAGAGAGAGCAACATCAGTCACCACAACCTTAGAAATGTTCCGAGCCTTGGAGATGGTCGCAGGATGTTTATCCCATCATGGAATATGTAGTTTAAAAGTCACATGACTGTGGTAATATGTTGAGTAAAAATAACATAAGGTGAGTGGGCCACTGAGTATGCATGTGAGGGGGTGAGCTGTTTAGATTTGACTGTTCTGTTTGTATCAGTCACGTCCTCTCACCCGGGTAAGTGGGAAAATCCAACTATCAACTTGACATCTAGAAGAATCAGATGTCAGACACAGCTGACTCCCATAAATCTCATATGCTCACACATTCCCTAATATCACATTTACACCTGCAGTCCCAAACGGGCAGCCTTTTCCTTTTTCTACCTCTGTGAAAGTCCCTGTCGGACAGTCAGGTGAATACCACCAGAAGTAAAACATAAAAAGCATCCTGGGTCGCTAACAAACACATGAAGTGTAATCTGTAGCATATGACAGAAAGTTTGGCAAACTCCCAACACTTCTGTTATGTCGTCTGAATTTTGGTGCCAAAGTAAACGCTGAGCTGATAGACCAGGTTTCTAATGAAGCATGACAACAAAGAAATTTCTACTGAACAAAGTAAAGAAATCAATCACTGCAGAGATGACTCATGTGAGCAACAAAAAAAATTACCCGCAAAAATCCCTGTAAAGCTTGAAATATGAACAGCCTTCCTATTACATCTGTAGCTCTATCTGAGAAAAGGGAGTTTAGTCAAGGCAAGTTTATTTGTATAGCAGAAACCACACCTGTCCCAGATGACCTGAGAGGTCTGGATGGTTCATAGAGTAGCAGAAGATCAGAAATGTACTTTGACCCTAAACTGGGGCTATTCAATTACAAATTCAATTGGGCCAGATTTTAAAACCAGGAAATATAGATGGGCCAGACATTTTCAGCAGCCTATTTAAAACATTTTTTAATAAAAAATAGCAGGCGTTTGGAGATGACAAATACTTGCCAGTCCAGGCAGGGTTAAACTGACGGTTTTCATTGTCAAATTTACATTTCAGGGTTGACAGACATATTTTCAGTAGAGCACTTCCTACTTGTGACTGTCAAGAGCCAGATGTTTTGAAAAGCTACTGGTTGGAAGTCACATGAGAAAACATTGATTTGTGAAAGATATGATTGGCGGTGTCGCTACATCCGTAAACATCCTGCCCGATCGGTACTGCACATGTGGAACTCTCAACAGAGGTGAGAAGGAAGCGAGATGGCTTACTCAGCGCTTGTATGGGATCATAGTCCCCTGGTGACATTATGTAAATTTGTGTGTCATCTGTATAATTATGGTAACATATTTTGTTATTTTCCATAATCTGAGGCAGTCGTAGCATGTAGATGTTAAACAGAAGAGGCCCCAGAATGGAGCCTTGGGGAACTCCACATGTAATTTTTTTCTGCTCAGATGTGTAATTACCTATAGACGCAACAGAGTCCATGTCCTTAAAGTAGGAATCAAACCAGTCTAGCCAGAAAGTCCCACCCAGTTTTCCAGTCGGTCTAGTAATATGTTGTGGTCAACCATGTCGAACGCAGCACTGAGATCCAATAATACCAAGACGGAAATTCTGCCACTGTCTGTGTTTAAGTGGATGTTATTGAAGACTTTAAAGAGAGTCTCAGTGCTCTGGTGTGCTCGAAAACCTGACTGGAAGACATCAAAACAGCTGTTCAATGCCAAGAAGCTGTTGAAGAATGAAATTATCTACAAGCTAACTGACCGAGACCCAAGAGAGGGAGGGTGTTGAAGAGAACGCCTGAATAAATGTTTCATTGGTGTTTTCAGTGATATACCTTTTTGTGATTACCTCTGTTTGAACATTTGTGTGCACGGAGGTAGCACTCTCAAAGAAAACACAGGAATGATCAGAGAGAGCATCATCAGTCACCACAACCTTAGAAATGTTCAGACCCTTGGTGTAGAACTTTCCAGCAGGTGTCACTATTTGTTTTGCGTATGTATATTACAAGTGATAGATGTTATCATTATGTCCTGGGGTATTTGAAGAAATAAGTGTGTATATTTACCATCTTATTCTAAATGTAGGCACATTTATGTTATATTTCATATATGTTATAATCTTACTAGGTTACAGATATGTTTTATTATCATTCCTAGTCACCAGATTGTGTATCTGTATATGCAAAGTTAGTCAGTGCGCAAGCGCCACCTAGGTTCATTTTTCATTCTGTTGTTGATCAGGGCTGGTACGCTTGTTGGTGAGTGTCTGTAAACTGGCATTGCTAGTAATTCAGATTAAGAATTAATATCTCATGATTGTGTAATTTCATTAGTTAATTCTGATGTTTGTTTTGTGTTTCATTGCAGGTTTACAACCTAGCAACCTAATTGATTAGTTAATTGACGAGCTAAAACGTTACACATAACTAGCTTGTGGATGCTTATTGTGTTTGTGTGCACAATAAAACTCAAAAGGTGGCTCGAGTTGTGTCCGCCGTGCTTGTCCTGAAACCCTTCCAGTGGGGAGTTTATTGAGCTATAGCAGGTAGCTTAGTAAAAAACTGGACTCTTGGAGTCCAGAGTGTGCCCCTTGTTGTGTGTGGGCTCCGTCACATGCTGAGTCAGTCCGCACAACACAGTCCTTCAGTCCCCCTGTCCTGGAGTTTGTCATCATGGATGTTAAAATCACCAACAATGCCTACACAGTTAAAGTCAATACAGATTATAGACAGCAGCTCAGTAAAGTCATCAAAAAGTTTGCAGAGTATTTAGGTGGCCTGTAGATATTTAGAAATATAGCTCGAGAAGAGGAATTCCACATATTCAGAAGAAGCTAAATTTCCATATGACATCTTCTTGCATTGGAAGGAATCATTAAACAAAATGGCAACTCCACCTCCTTTCTTATGCACTCTAGCTTCGCTCATAAAACTGAAGTTGGGAGGGGTAGACTCGATAAGAACAGCTGCAGTGTTATCTTGGTCTAAAGTTTCAGTTAAAAAACATCAAATTAAGATTGTGCTCAATAATAAAATCATTGATTGAAAACGTTTTTCCTGCCAAAGACCTGACGTTTGATAACGCTAAATTCAGTGAGTTAAACGACGCTGACTCAAGTGACATCACTTGAGGACATTCATCAGACTGGAGACACTAAAGGCTTCATACTACTTTAAAACTCTCCAACACCTGGAAACACACGCTGATGTGGAATAATCTGTTCCTCTTTGAGTAATTGTATCTGAAGTGTTTCCTTCTGACCATCTGCAGTAACATGTATTTATCATCCATCTGTGATGATAAACACATTAAAGGAAGTATTTAGATAGAGTGTTGTAATAGTTTATGAATACGTTTCCTTCAGCTTTTATAGCTCATGTTGTGATTTCCCGTAAGGCCTTCGTCATAAAAATCCGGTCAAGATGTTTCCAGTCATCAGATGAAAATAAATAAACTAAATAAACAAACAACACACTTAGTTTTCCGTCATTATGTGAGATCATTCTGTTTCCTGAGGCTCGTTCAGACAGGACTGGGTTCCCTGGATGGGCAAGGTGTTCCATCTCAGTGATTTTAATTCCACAGCCTACATGTGCGTTTTTATCACAGCACAGTGCACCATGCCCAGTGCATTATCACACATTACCAGACGTTATCAGACATCATAGCTCTGTGTTTAAGGCTGGGGTGTGCTTGATGCAAATAAGTTCAAGTATGACGTGTTGCCACATCTAGAAACGAAAGTGCTGTTGGCCACACTCTAAAGTGAGGCGGAAAAGCCGTCATAAAGACGATGAAATGAAAAGCGGGGATGACGCACTTTCAGACGGCCTCTCTTAAGATTATTCATCATGTTGCACTTCTTGCACCTTGGCCATACACCTGGCCAATCAGTGCGGAAAGTGGGCATGATAGGCGATTGCTGGTTACAAAAATGAGTATTGCCAGGCACATGCAGCAGCTTAATATGCTGCCAAGAGCAGAAGATGTCTCTCTTTAAGTTTAAAACGTGTTTGTGGACATCCCACAGTCACCATGTTTTCCTGGCACAATAGTGCGTGGTTTTTGTTTTCATCACATAACCAACTGAGTGCTATACATAAATAAAATAAAAAATGTGGTTTGCTGTTTTTTCACTTCTTAAATTATTTCCGTTAGATTTGACAGTTTTCCAAAAATACAACAAAACAAAACAGAATAATTCTTTAATTTGCTAAATAAACGGGCACTTTAATTATCCTGTTTACGACTGACAAATAAATTAGAAATGTATTAAAATAACAATCCGATGCTATATGGACAGTCATTATTCTGGTATCACATCATATTGGTCATCACAGCTACACGTCTGTTGTGCAACAGTGCGGCTCACTGATGTGTTTTAATAGTTTTTGAACAACAATGGAGCTCTGTGGCTCAGAGGAAGACGATTTATATATACAAGATATATTAGGCTTTGATACTTGTTAGTGGGATACATTCATTGTTGGTTTGGCTCTGCACATGTTAACAGTAAAAACAATATGGAGGCCTAACCAGTACATTAAAAGTGAAACAACTATCCCTGACAGTGACTACATCAGGAGGCGTTTCAGTCACAAATGCAACAATAACAAAACTGAAAAAAGTCCTCACTGCTGCTGCTATTAATACAATAGTTCTCTTACACAAACGTTTCACTCTGCAGCCAACAAACATTGAGAAATGTGACCTCGTTGTACATGTAAGTACACACAGTTCTGCTGTGAGTGCGGCACTGTGCTGCACATGGCAGCTTTAATGTTTGGATAGGTCAGCTGGGATAAAGAGTTTGTTAATCTTCACACAGATCCAGTGTTAATGCGAGTGTTACTGGTTAATCATCTGCTCCGGCGCTTTGGAAAAACGACCTGTTCGTTCCTCCTCTCTCACCTGCCTGGCATCCTGCCCGACAGGCTGCGGTTATAAAGTCGATGCCAGGATCGTACCTGAGTCACTTTCACTAGGATAACCAAACTTCCACTGAAAACCTATTTCCTCTTAAGAGTTGCACTTGATAACTTACTGCCACAGAAAAAACTCTTGGAGGAATGCGGGAACACAGGCTTCCACACCGGAGTGAAAGTGAAAGCATCTTATCGGATGATCACAGCGACCTTTGCTACTACTGAGGCTGTAATTGTGCTGAATGTTAAACACAATTTGATGTGCACTTCATTTAATGTGACACACCCACAGCAGCCTGCGGAGTAAGTAAACAACAGTGATAAGATATTAAAATGGAAACACTTATAATAACCACGCTCGATACCGAAACAAGACTTCTTTCTTCCATACAAACCAATGATTGGTATTATGTACTGATGTTTAGCCAGAACATAAAGGGACCCTTCTACCTCACAACATGTTTAACACCATTAATTTACATAATTTACACAAGATTTTAGGATTATGGCCATGAATCAAAATACACGCAGTTTTGTTTAAGACAAAGATTACTCAGTTTTAATTTTAATAGCAGAACTTTATTGACATGTACGATGGCCAAGAGAGCTTAACACATTGCAACGCGTGAAAACTCAAGTAAACAGACGAAACAGAGAAATGAAGAAAACATTTGAACCAATATAACAACACTTACTCATAACAACACGACATAAACAAGGAAATACTCAAAACTAATATAGCGCCAACACAACGCTGGATTAACCTCACCCAGCACCCGTAGGTAGAAGAAGCTGGTTTTATTACTGTACTGCTAAACTAAAACACAGTATGTTCAATTCTTCTCTAGCTTTTTTTAAACTTACGTATAAATATTTGTTACTAAATTATATGTGTCTCCTTTGCAGTTTTGGATGTCACATGCACATCGGTTCCTACAGCTGACGATACGTTCGTGGCCGTTTTTAAGGTCAAACTTGAGCCTGTTGTGAAAACGACGGATGATCTTCTCAACCTTGGAAACAGCAATTTGACAGTACAGGGGTGTTTCTCAAGCTTTCATCCAGATCCTTACTTCAGTTCTTTCCTCGGCGGATGCAGTTGCTTGGTTTAGTTGTTATTATGTGACCTGAGTATTACATTTTGGTCACATGGTAACAGGTGGGCCCTTTAATCAAGGGCGTAATTTCCCCCTCAGGTCTGTAGGTTCAGGTTGATTTTCTTACTTTAGTCTCTCTGAACATTGTTCTCTGACTGTCCAGCCATCATAGTCCAGATGAGTTGACCAAAATGTTGAGTTGATTTCAGTTATTACGGGTTCGCTGACTCGTTTTCCCCTGCGATCGTCCTCTCAGGCTACATACGGACGTTGATGGCATCATATGAAGCCTGCAGACATTTTTCAGGGTTAAACATAATTGAATCTGTATTTTGAGTTATTCTCCTAAAAAGACGCTGGAATAGAACATCGATCCAAAATAAGGCGGTAAAGCTCTCCTCGTAGTGAAAACATCTCTATGGAGGAAACTGAAGATGATTTTTAAGCAGGGTTCGTGCATCAATAACACAGCAGAGGTTTACATGCGTCAACCACTTATTATAAATATAACTAATACAAATTCAATTTTCTTCGCCCGTAAAACATAAACATGCAGAGGCAGAGCAAGTGTGTATCATTTTGACTTAATTGTGTGTCCCCACCTCTGAAACCAAACCTCTGCCTGTACTCGACCACGGAAAGAGCAGGACCGGGTTTGAACAGAATCATTTCTCAGTGCAGACGCACCGAGTTTGAACTAGAAGTTCGGCGCTTTCAAACGTGTTTAGCATGAGATGTGATGGACTGATACACCTGTTGTGAGTCTGGCTCAGATCATCTGCCATCTTCACACACAAGACTGCTCGCAAGGCATTCTGGGTAAAATGGGCGGAGCGGGAATACTTCTGGGCATTTTTCTCGGTTAGTGATTTAAGGTTTTTCACAAGAACAGACGAGAACGCCAAGGCCTTTTTTAATAATTACTAGATTTTAGTGTTCCCCGGAGACGTTTGCTTGTGTTGTAACTCAGGTCTGTTGAGCTGTCTCGGCCACTGTAGCTGGGACCCAAATGTAAATTATTTGCATTATACTATACTGTAATATATAGAAACTTTCACTTTGATTGAATGTTACTAAATGGATGCACAGACACAACGCTCGCTCTCAGTTTACAGTCTGTACACATTAACTTACACATCAGTCTACAGCGTTCCTCCATGACTGAGACTGGTGGCAGAGTTTAGACACAGCCGTAGTGCTGCGGACTGCTGCTCCGATGTAAAGGGAAACAAAACAATCTGGTCCAGCGGGGAAATATAAAGAGACAGAAGAATTCACCTCCCTGCTGTCCCTCTAGTTAAATTCAGGGAAGTTGTCCCCTGGACTCAGCTCTGGTAGAAAATCATTGACAGTGATGGAGTTGTCACTTTGGATCACAGAGTGACAATAAAGACACTGACTAACACTGAGGAATGTCTGCCGGTCCTGTCGGAGCTGCACAGTCACCCGGCAGGAGGGGAGCAGGCCGAGGCCAAACACATGGCAGAGTGTATGAGCTCACACTTTCACTCACACTCTGCAGCTCCACAACTAATGTGACACGAGACTTCTGTATGTTTTCTCCTGTTAGCATTTATTTCAGCACGGTACGAAATAAGAAATGCAACTGACAACTTCGTTAAATTACAGCTGACTGACTCACTGACAGCTGCTTTACCAAGTACGAATAAAACAAATGTTATGCGATGGCTCACTGCAACTGAAGACACAGACTAACTTCATATTACTTACTCAATATTGTTGGAAACAAATCGTGATGATGGATATCAATCTCGTGTCTGTGTGTTCAGTACAGAGCTGGAGTCAGGACATGTTAGCTTAGCTTAGCTTAGCATAATGGCTGTAAGCAGAGGGAAAAAGCTAGCCTGACTGTCCAAACTTCAAACAAACACCTACCAGCACCTCCAAAGCTCACTAATTACCAAACAGAAATGCAAACACCACAGTTTGTGGTTTTAGCGGGAACTCCATGCTGGAAGTATTTCGTGTGGACTGTGGGCAGCTTCCTGACGTCAGTTTGGTCCCATCGTGCCTGTACTGGCAATTCCAGCACATAAAGTAACTCCCCCTAAAACCACACACCGACATATTTACTGTTCCACTTCGATATGTTGTTTCCATGGTTTGACACACAGGATTATTGTTATTGGATGTTTAGTTGTAATGTTGTTGTCTTATCACTGTACCAATATACCACATAGGTCCGCAGTGCTCACTGAAACTATGCTGCTGGTCTGCAGGTCTGCAGTCGTCCCTGATCCCCGCGTGTTCGAGCTCCAGGTCTGTGACTGCAGCAGGGCTCAGGTGGAGGCCGGCAGGGCCACATAGCTGAGAGGAGCTGAGGCGTGATGAGACACGCAGAACCTGAACACACTGCAGGTTTATTTGGGTCACTTCCAGACTCACAGAAACAGCAGCAGTAGCACGCAGATTATTAGACAGGGACTTCAGCTGACGCAACACGCCTTCTGCTGGACGTCCACTGATGTGAGAGCTCGTGTTGTAGAACGCGATATTTGTCATTCATGCTATGTTGTTATTGGCAATATCAAAACTAGAATGGGAAAGTGACACACTCCAAACGACAGAGATACGCTTACACTGTTCATTCGGTTTATAAAGACGTGTGTACACATAGATCCTTTTTTTTTAATCAACCTCAGTCATTGTGAAATCGTGTGCATGTGCACGAGCCTGATTTCCACTCCCACAGAGAACTGGATGTAGAACTACACCACCACTACTATACTTCTGCCTGCTCCACCATAAAAAGAACCGCAAAGAAGAAGCTGGATCTCACCAGCTGTCTGTCTGTGTCGAGTCAACGAATCCACACAACTGCGGCTACTTATAGCACGATGAGAAAATGATCAAAGGAAGCAAACAAAAGTACTTCAAATGTACAAATGCGCCTCGGACTGAACTTGTACTGTATTATACATCTAAGTGGAAACTGCAAAAATATTCATTCAATCCCTGTCGTCTCTCTGCTGTCTGTGACCAAGAACAAACAACACTTTAAAAAACGATACACAACCAGTGATTTAGCCAACACTCTCAAGATGTTTTATTATTTGATTCTGTATCTGTAGCCACCTGTATCATTTCAGCTCGACTATCTCACCTGCAGAGTGCTCGAGAAAAACGTGTACAATAGCTGACGGCACATTATCCTTTTAGAAATACCAGTTCAGGTGTGGGAATCGAGTATACGTGGTCTTTGTGCGTAGGCAATATTTCCAGATCAAATTGGAAACTGACTGCATTTAGATGCAGCAGCGGTGTGTCGGCTACAGATCAGCTGACCTTTGAGACAACAGGAAGTGAAATCTCACCGACAGGAAGAGGATATGCGCTGACAGGAAATGGATATCTTCCTTGGAGCAGCTTTTTATAGAAACAACAACACGACAAGTAGGAGCATTTAGATATGAACTGGCTGACCTCAGCTGGAGGTTTATACAGTTAACTAACTCCTGAGCAGCACAGACAAACACAACATGAACACAACTATACATGTGAGCGAACACAGGCAGGAAATCTGAGAAACACGGAGAGGAAAGGAGGGAGACAGAGGAGGAAACGACAGGAAACCAGGGAGAGAGGAGGAAAGAAAGGAGAAATACTTGTTCCTCTGAATTTATCTCTCTGTCGTTGCTTTGTCAGCTCATTAAGTGTCTTTCCTCATTTCCTCCAGTTTCTGTTGATTTGTTTACCATTTCTCTCACGGTGTTTACTGTCTCCTGATTGGTCGCTCATCATTTCTTGGCATCGCCTTGATTGGATGCAAAAACATGCCAAGAGGTAATGCATATATGTGTGTGAGTACCTCCTCCGTCAGTTGCCTAATCCCTCCATTCTTCCTCTTCATCCCTCTATTTATACTCCAGCTCTTCCTGGAGCTCCTCCTTCGTCGCTGAAAGAGAGAAACACACAGTTTGAGGCTGGTTTTGTAGTCACTGGTAGCGGCCATTTTAGCAACTTGTTGTGCGTGTTGTGGGAGCTTTCATGTGTAGACGATACTGAGAGTGACAGAAGAAATATTTGTGACTCGTATTATATTTGGGACTCTTACATTTACATTGAAGTTGCAGTCTCTGCCAACACGTCACAGTCCTCTAATCTGTTTAAGTCAGAGAAATGTTGGTAAAATGTTTTAAATCTAAATGCAGTCATAGACAAAGGGATGGGGATACATGTGGTTTTTAAAATAGGAGTAACAGTTAATGAGAAATTATTTTTTTAAAGCCCTATCTTTCAATGTAAAGAAATTCTTTAAAAACATTTCCCCACAACAAAATGAATCACCTATTCTTTGGTACGCAGGTATTTTATTTTTTACTACAAAGGTTCTTGCTCATCAGAACATTTTATAAACAGAAACTGACTTTATTTCTGATGTTGTGGTCCTCAGACCTTCATCAGGTTAAATTCATGAATGTACCTGTACAAGTGATCATCAGTGCACAGGACTTTTTGTGTCTGATTTTAATTTTCAAAAACATTTGGAAAACAAATCTTGAAATAAAACCCCTTAATGAGCAACTTAACACCCCCGTGAACATGTCACCACAAAATCCTTCTGCATTTATTTAACTTTGAGTTTGAGTTAATAATGACAGAAGACATAATGTTTGTAGTTATAATTCTATGAATATTCCTTTAAGTGTATAATCAAATAGGTTTCACAAAACACATTTCCATTCGTGGACCAAAGATGGCAAGTGGACCAGTTTTCTAATGGAGACCAGCGCAGCAGCTCCCAGGAACCAGTTCATTTGTTTTAATGTGTCAACGTAAAAGTTTCAGAAGAAGAAGAAAGAATGGACAACGTTTCCTACAAGAACCCACGAAAAACAGAGACTGTCCTCCCAACAAAAATGACAGCTTAGTAGTTTCAACAGGTGCCTAAAGACGACAACATTCAACTTATTCACATTCAGTTTGGTTGCTGGCTAAAATACGTGCAAGAGTACATTCGGATTACTTTGTAACGTGAACGCTGTACTTCTTCTGGTGATCGTTGCGACGAAAGATAAAATCGTTGCGGCAGTGAAAGCCTTCACGGGTTGTCGAGTCCTCTCTGTGAGTATTACAATGTCTGTGCAGTGTTTTGGTGCCCAATAAAGATTCACAGGACTCCCTAAAAACTTGGTATTTCACCCGGGCGGCCGTGGTTTTGCAGGACGTAGCAGTGCACGCTTCGGTGAGCTCCGTGACCGTCTCAGCAGAATTATTTTGGTTTGATGAAAATGAAAAGTCGGACTGAGTGGCAAAGTATGTTTCCCCGTAATTTGTATTTCTGGCCTCACACCTACGTACATGGAAATTGATAGTCTGCCTTGTAAGCCCGTTTGGGCTGGTTAATAAGTTCTCAAATTGACCATCATAACGTTATGCTGGAAAATATGTACAACTAAAGAGTGCTAAAATATATTGACATTTAGACGGAGTAAATTCTGTCCAACAACAAAAATCTATGAGGAGGAGTCTGTATTCTGATATCAAAGTCATTTGAAAATCTGCAGGGAAGTCTAGTCGGGGTTGTAGCCGTGCCAGCAGTACAAGGAGCAAAAATCGAAGTATCTTTGTAAATTGATCACAAAAAAATGAAAAATCATCTATGTTTGAAGTTACAATTAGGCGTGAGGTAGGAGGTGTAGGTTTATTCTGGGGTTAAGGCAAAGATCGAGTTAATAAACAACCTTTTAGGTTACGGTTTTGCTAGCTTATCCAAAAAGCGACGAGACGACCGAATGCGAGCAGGCGGGAACACTGTGCGACGCAGGACGTAAGGCCCCGCCGTTTTTAAGAGTCCCAAGCATTCACACTCATCAATCTGCTGTTCAAACTGGATTTCCTAGATTGTATTTCATTGTCTCACCGGTACCTTAAACAACACCCCCCCCACAAACACAGCCCCTTGCACTGTTTCAATGCAAAAACGAAAAAGAACAGCACTGCTTTAAGACAATATAACCTGCATCTCTTCCTGATGGTTTCCTATGATCTGTTTAAGGGTTAGGTTACATTAGCCCACTGTGATTAGTTTCATGTTAGTTTGTTAGCTTGTGTGCTGTAGCCAAGCTGTGGGCTGTTGGACATCTGCGGTTACTGAGTGCTATTTCATTTATTAGGAGTGAGCTGTTATTAATGGCTACCTTGTATTGTTTTATCTTTCAGAACCACACACACAATGTTTATATTGCATTAAGGTGCAGTAACGTGATCAGCTATCTCAGAAATCAGTATTTACATCAACAGAGTAGCAACGTAAACTCGAACAAACAAACTGTATCATATATCGCACCCTCCGCACCTACTTCGCTCCCCTAAAACTGGGAAGACTCTGCTCGGCCGAGTCCGTGGCAGCGCCCCTAGTGGCTGGGCTCCCAAACAGCCTGTCCTGCTATATAATCTTCACAACACCTATAATATTTAGGCTAGTGTGCTGTAGTACTTAGTATCTGTGCAGAGGAGTGTCAGTGTGGATCTGCTGTGGCAGGAAGCTCTGGACAGGATTCAGACAGCTTCTCTCTATTTACAGTGTGAACTCAATGCTGCAGTTCAGCTGCAGTCTATCAACCACCAGCAGCAGCTGAGAGTTCTGCTTCACCTGCAAAATGTCCCCGAAGGACTCATCGTTTGTGGTCATTTTCTGTCTCTTTCAGTCTGGGTGTCGTGCTGCTATGCAGGAGCAGTGGTTGGCCTTTTATATGCTGTACTCTGGGGCCTGTTGTCTCAATCGGTCCATGCGTATGCTGTGTTGTGGTCACCTCTGCTTATTCACCTGCGTTAAGTCTCACCAATAAAAAAGTTCAGAAAAAACCCATTTGACAAATGTTTATATAATTAGTTTAAATGTGTCCTCCAGCAACACACACAGACAACATGACGATGGGGGATTTGATCAGTGTGGGAAGTGAGTAATGTTAAATAATTAAATAATCTAGTAAACAAAGCAAACTAAGCAGGGGGATTAGATACAAAAGAGCAACAGGCGAGCTGAAGTGCTCTGCTGTCATGGAAACGATTCATCTTTGCATGAACACAGCAACATGATTGGACTCTGACGTCTGACCTTCCTGTGGAGGCAGACGGAGACATGAGAGCGAGCAGCAGAGGATCAACGTTTTTATTCCCGGTGTAGCTGTTGTTACTGTACTCGTCTCAGTGTGTCTTTATGAGCTGCTGGTGGTTTGACGGACAGGTGAACAGGTGAGTCACATTACTTCACTCTTCCTGCAGAGGAAGCTGCTGTGCTGAGCAGCGTGACCATGTCCAATCATCACCTCCTCCTGTGTCGCTATAAAACACTCACACCGACATTTATGACATAACACTCTCTCTCACACATCGAATACCTCAAGTCTCCTAAATACCTTCCGTCCAGGAATAATGAAGAGCAGCCGACGTTTTACCAATTCAAGTATTTCTGCAAAGGTTGTTTTCACAGCTTTATAATTTGTTAACCGGTACCCTGCACTTTGGTTCATGCATATTATATATATATATATACACACACACACACACACACACACACACACACACACACAGGGGTTTTTCTCCATTTCATTTAATCTTACTATGTATGTAAGTAAATATAAACTATTTGTCAGTGTTGGGGAAGCTACTTTGAAGATGTTAAGCTACAGCGACACTACACTTTTACTGAAAGTAGCTCAACACACTGAGGCTATTTCACATCATCGACTGTTAAGTAATAAACAAATGCACTCACTCACATTAACTTATTACACCACAAAACACATGAATTTGGTCGTCAGAAACTGATAAATTAATGACACAGAATTAAATTACACAAATTTTCAGTTAAATGTCCAGTGTGGAACATTTAGGAGGAGCTATTGGTAGAAATGGAATATAAGTGTGTTTTCAGTAGTGTATAATCACCTGAAAATAAGAATCGTTGTGTTTTCGTTACCTTAGAATAAGCCCTTTACATCTACAGAGGGAGCGGGTCCCCTTCCACGGAGGCCGCCATGTTGCACCGCCATGTTTCTACAGTAGCCCAGAACGGACAAACCGAACACTGGGTCTAGAGAGGGCCGTTAGCGGCCACCGTAGTTTCTCCTACACTCTTGGAAGGGGAGGGTGAGGCGAGCGGTATTCAAATGGTTGCAATCTGCAATTCCACCATTAGATGTCACTAAATCCTCCACACACGACCTTCAGTTTCAGTTTCTTAACTGTTTTTCTGCTGTTCGTTCTCTCTGTGGCGGTGCAATGACCAGCACTCCGACCGTTTGGAGTTGTCTTGACCTTAAAGCCGTCTGTGTGGCATTTTGGTGCCGAGTGCGTAGCTCATGGTGCACAGGTGTGAGGAGAGGCGCAAACAGATAGGAGGTTCATTCAAATGAGGCAGTGCAAAGTGAGTTGTTAGTATTTTGGTGGAAAATATGTCTTAGACGTTGCACTGAGAATAGATGTCTGTTTCTGACGTAACATCAGTTAACTGCTGGTTGGGTGATTTTATCAACAACAGCAAACTAAATACTTGGAGTAAATATGCTGCAATAACAGAATAATGCTTAACATGTAAATAAACTATTTTAATTAATCATCTCCAACCAGAAGATGCATTTAATCGGCTTCAAAAAATGTAAACTGTTAATGTGGTTATAGCAGTAACATCTGTAAATCAGTCATTTATCTCTGTATGAGTGATTCTTCCAGTGGCACCACACACACCTCTACACTCATCAGACTGGTCAGTTATAACTGTATTCTGCCTGTTTCTGAGGGAAACAGATTAGCGGCTCATCAATCCTGTGTGTCATTGCCTCCTTTCCAAATTTCTTTAGCAAAAATGGCGTTTCATGTTTTATTCTTAAAAAATCATTACAGTGCAAACGCTGTCGTGTCATATTTTACAATAAGATGCGAGATAGAGTGAAAGCTGAAATAGCGTCGGATTGATGCGGTAAATAAAACCTACACAATCTGCCTCTGGCTGCAGATTTGTGGATCAGAATCAGAAGGATCCTGATCCTGAAGCCTCACAGAGGAGCATGAGATCAGTCAACTGAATTTAAAACACAAAGTAGGAAGTCAGAGGAAGTTCAAAACTGCACAGGATCAGATAATCATCTCCTACTCTTAAAAACTACTGCAGTCTCTACCAAGGAAAGACTAAATACAGTGTGTGTGTGTGTGTGTGTAGACAGACATAACAGGAAGAACACATGGTGAAGACATCAGCAGTCTATAAATCTACGAGGTGGGTATCTGTATGAAACAGAAGTCAAATCTCAGTGTCAGAACAGTCAAAACATCCTCACCTTCTCCACCCTCATCTCAACTGCTCTGAACACATTCACACACATAGCAGTCCCACTGCAGGGAAACTAAAACATATATTATTTAAATAGTGCCAATTCATAACAGAAGTAAATACGATTTAGTTATGTCCACTGGGACTTTCTGTTGCCAGGGTTTTTACCTACAGTGTGCTAAATACAGAGAGATGTACTCCATTAGGTTGCCAGTAAAACGATGCAACTGATAACAGATTTTTATGCAAAACGGGAGAATCACTTCAGGGAACACTGAAGGGAGAAATGAAACTGACATTTAGACAACAGCAGATCATCTTTATGATTATTTAAAGATTGGAAAGAAACAAAGGCATCCAACGCAACTAAAGGGAATATTTCACTAAGGATTTGCAGCCCTTTTTAAGCAAGCCATGTGTGACAAAATAACTTCAGGTGTTGTTGAATAGAAAGAGGCGTTCATTTTGGGAGGGCAACCTTGAAAAGGGAAGTGAAATCTGAAATAAGGAGAGCTATAAGCAGAGTTACAAAGAAAAGATAGCGGGATCTTGGAAACAACAAACTAGGTTCTGCCTTGTTGGCACAAGCAGCAAAAGGAACTCTTCTGAAGGTTTCATATGTGACAAACAGCTTGCACCTGAGGTTTGACACCCCCAGTTTCAGGAATGTCATTCTAGAGCAGAAAACCAACCCATCTAACAGTGGATCCACCCCCTTCGATGAACGCGCTGTGATCAATGCCTTTAAACACACCAGAGCTAGGAAAAGCCCGGGGCCTGACAATTTAGGCAGCCGTCTGCTCATCTCCTGTGCAGAGCAATTAGGTCCCATTTTTCGTTACATTTGCCAGCGGTCCCTCGGTCAGCGGAGAGTGCCAGAAAATTGGAAACAGTCTACAGTTTTCCCAGTGGACAAACACCCTGGCCTCCTTAGTCATGAAGTGTTTCAAAAAACTGCTGAAAAAAGAGCTTCTTACAAAAACAGAGAATCTTCTTGACCCGCTACAGTTAGCTTATGGGGCTAAGCGAGATGCTACTGCCACTCTGCTAAACCTGTTATTCAAAACACCTCGAAGGTAGTAAAACTCATGCTAGGATTTTATTTGTTGCTCTTAATACAATGCAACCCCACATTTTAGTAGACAAGCTCTTAAAAATACTGACCTTGATTTTAACGTAGTGGGCTGGATTCTTGATTTCAGAACTCAGAGAGTACGGGTGAATGAGGAGATATCCACCGGGTCCTTTCACCACCCCTCTACATATTCGGACGATTGCCGCAACCTGCATGACAGCAGGCACATTTAAAAATGTATTGTCTGTCTCCTCCACGCCGATGAAAATGATCATGGTCCTGTTGTGAAGGATTTGTACGCTGGTGTGATAGGGTATTCCTGCATCTAAATGTGGCAAAGACGAAGGACATGCTCCTTGATTTTGGGCGCAAGGGGCAGGTGGTAGAAGTTGTAGAAACATACAAGTACTTTGGTAGTTTGACTGACAATAAGTTGAATTTCCATGTGGATTAGACCCTCATGACCCTCTTTTATACAAACCCTACATTGAGGCTGTATTAACATTTTCTGTAATCTGCTGGTATGGCAATCTCAGTGTCAAGGCCAAAACTGCTCTTTCCAAAACAGTGAATGTCAGCAGTAAATCTTAGGTGTCCAGCAAAGTAACCTCATTGACCCGTATGACAGACAGGTAGCGCCGAAGGCTGAATCCATCCTATCAGTCAGCGCCCAGCCCCTTCACTCTGAGTTTCAGATCCTACCTTCTGGCTGCGGGGGTAGGTAGTAGTGATGGTGTTGTTCTTCTTCTTTGATGATAGACGTGCCGGCTATGTTGTTTACATAAGGTGTTGAACTGTACCTACATATCCATGTTGTATTTATATCAGTGATTTAGTTTAGTGGTGTTGATCTTGTAATCGATGTCCCAAAATTCAGCACTTTATTCGTATTCTTACACGCAGTCCTGTGATTAGGAAGGACAACCCGGGACCACTGTTGTTTCCCACGGGTCCATAACATTCAGTGCCCACCCTATAAAAGTTGAAAGTTGAAGTTTTTAGGTGCTAAATAGTCCAATTGTATTTTTTTTACTTGTTTATTAATTATTATTATCAACTTTTAAAACAGGTACTATTTATATGGCACCTTTAAAAAGTTACAAAGTGCTTTATATCAAAGTAAATAAAATCCAAAACATGAAATATAAAACAACAAATTCCATCAGTTAAGAAAAAGCCAGAAGATAAAAGCAATTTTTTAAGAAGAGATTTAAAAGACATACTGAGTTTCACAGCTGAGGGGCCCGATGGCAAAGGCCCCGTCACCCTGAGTGATGAGTCCAGATTTAGGAGCCAGTATTAGGGACCTGCCAGAGGATCTCAAGCAGCGATCAGGCTCATAGGGAGTTGGCAGATCACAGATATAGGCAGGAGTCTGACCATTCAAGGCTTTAAAAACAAGCAGTAAAATCTTAAAATCAAACTGACCAGTGAAGGGCAGATTGGAGTGATGTGTTTGCCTGGCAGCAGAGTTTTGTATCAGCTGCAGTCTACGGTTTTCCGTTTCTGATACCAGAATAAAGTGCATTGCAATAGTCGAGTCTGGAGGTGATAAAAACATGGACGACCTTTTCTAGATCTGCAGAGGAAAGGAACAACCTGATCTTGGTTAAATGTCTCAGTTGGACAAAGCAGGACTGCAACACTTTAGTAACCTGAGCATCAAAAGACAACTCTGAGTCAAGAAGTCCACCTAGGTTACGGGCCTCCTTATTTACATTATTAGATAAAGCACCCAGACTAGGCAAGGGGGTGTTAATAATGCTTGTGCTGCTCCAGGAGGGTTCATTATTATTTCTGATTTAGAGTCATTCATCTGCAGAAAATTCTTAATTTCAGCAAGGCAGGACATAATAAAGGAAACATCGGTGGTACCAGGCTTTAACGGGACATACAGTTGCGTATCATCTGCGTAGCAATGAAAATCAATATTATGTCTACTCATGATTTGCCCCAGGGGTAGCATGTAAATAGTAAATTAAACGGTCCAATGTTAATGTCCACATGCAGCCGTTCAAATAACAAATCTCCAGCTGTCTATATGTTGTGAACCTATTAACTCTTGTCTATAACAATGGCTCAATACCAGCACTTTCACTGGGAGCTCTCTGGTTTCACTCCGAGTGTTTACAAGCACTTAAGTAACCAGGTTACTCAGAGAAACCAGGTTACGCAGGTAACTGGTTACTGTAAATCTGTGTATACTGTACATGCAGCAAGTCAGTAAGCAGATTTCTCCCCCTGCCCACAGCATTGCTTTGAGAGCATGGCTTACTGATTTAAACTGCATCAGTGACAGAAGACGCTGTGAGAGGACAGACAGACAGAGAGAGCACAGCTCTTCCTCACAGCACGAAATGCCACAAAATCAGGTTTCTCTAATCCCCTACCTCAAATACAGTGACCAGGTTTTACATGACGTTTAAGAAATCAGTTTTCTGGAGAAAGCCGACTGTAACCTGGTTACTTAAGTGTAAACGCACTGACTGTGGCCATGTAGAGCTCATGTATATCTTTCATGGAGCCTACTGTCAACCTGTTTTTGTCCAGTAAATGACTGATGTTCTTCAGTCTGGGTTTGTCCCCTCTGCTGCTTCTCAGGTCAGAGATGCTATGGAAGTCAGAGTTTCTGCTGATTGAACTGATTATTGCTTTAATAGTGGTTATGCGTCACTGACATCTCACTTTGATGTGAATTTGTAAGTACATCCATAACCATGTAGCAATCCAAAGGAATGTGAGAAATCTGAGTGGAACATGTTGGACCCATATGTCTAAATTAAGGACTGGTAACTTTGATCAGAGGTTTGATAGGGATATTTAGGAAGTTTATCCATCATTACTCTCAAAGCATTGTAATGAGCCTACTCTAATTAGAACAGTAATCTCACGAGTTCCACCCCGTACTTTGTCTGTGTTCAAAAGTAGTTATCTCTCATATTATCTCTGTTATTCACACCCACACAGCAGATGTTCAAGCATATGTCCGTTACAGTCTTGCCAAACTGAGTTGGGAAACGAATGGAGAGGAGACTTTTTTTACTGTGTGTTACAGTAAGAGCAAGGGGGAGAAACAGGAGAGGTGGACGTGATTCAAAACAGTTTGGGTTAAGCCCTTTGTAAATTGTCTTTGCCCTCCTTCATTCCTCCCGTCACACTCCAAACCACTCAGTTATGTTGTAATAATCCAACACACAAACAGGATGTAAGGTCAGAGGTCACTGATATGGGGAGAGAAGAAATGTAATAATTATTCTCAGTAGAAGAGTGAGTAAAAATGAGAGGGCTTCAGAACTGTGAAATAAACAGAGAAGACAGGGGAATGGAGAGAAGATGGAGAGCTACAGCGTATAAACATCCAAAAATCATCTGCATGTTTGCTTTGGTATCCTGTCACAGCCTGTAACAGCACGGCTAGCCTCTGTTGCGTTAACCTCCCCCAGACCAAGAATTTGCTCATAAAAAGATTTATTTTATTGATCTTTCTCAAAGCTTAAACATGCTAACAAACAAACTACCGGTAACTTGAATAAAACATTCAGTTTAACAGGCTGGGTGTTTTAAAAATGCACTGTCGCACCAGCTCAACATAAGTTTGATCTTAAGTTTAAGTGTAGTCGGCAAAACCAACGCGTAAATCGCCCCGGGAAAACATTTGAACTTCCGGGCAGCCAAAACCAAATCTACTTTTACTGATTTTGGCAGCCACAAGATGGCAACCGAGCAATTATAATTATAATTACTGACGATAATCTAGGCTACTTTAAAAATGTGACTTTTATCTGTCAAACAACCAATATAATATGATACGTTTTATGACATTGTTAGCACAAAGACTGATTTTGTTAGATTGGAAACAGAAACCCACCAGCCCACTTAACCTCGCTTGAAAGATGTGATGAAACCAGACTGTCGTCATCAGAAAAACGTCCATGTAGGTCGTCTGTGCAAGCAGCTTATTACGACCCATGTTTACGCTTATTGTTGGATGCGACCTCTAGTGGTCGTGGTAATTATGACGGGAGCTAACCAGGAAGTCAGGTGACGAAGTATAAAGAGCTAGAAAGTCCGCTTCTGGAGGTGGTGGGGTGGATGGATGAGACAGACAGACAAACAAAGGACTTTCACCCAGGAGGCCGGGATTCGTCTCCCCTGTTAAAGAAAAAGTCAACGTTGACTTATTTAAAGTTTTAAGTTACATAACATTACGTACGTAACATACTTAACTTGTGTTAACGTTGCGTAACGTACTTATTTTAACCCAAACCATGATGACCTTTTCCTAAGCCTAACCAAGTAGTTTTTTTGCCTAAACCTAACCAAACTGCGACCTTTTACAACGTTAACCATGTGTTTAACACCACGTGATTTACGTAATGTATGCTTGCAGCCCATCCTCAACTGCCACCAGCTAATTTAGGAAACGCTCCTGTGGGTCGCATTAGAGGGTAAGAACAAACGACCGATGTGGTAGTGTGGGTGGGAGGGCTTGTTGGATGAAGAGGAAAGGTTTCCGTGTTTAAATGAGTTGCGTGGACTTTTACAGAAGTGACACTTGTTGGGAAAACACTGAGCACAAACAGTAAAAGCAGGTTACACAGATAAGTTAAATTTGCCCAATTATTTGACCTTGAGAAGAACTGACTAAAGGGAATTTAACCGTTTAATTCAATTAAATGTATTTATATAGCGCCAATTCATAACAGAAGATATCTCATTTCACTTTTCCTATAGTCTAGACCGAACTCTTTATAATATTAATTACAGAGATCCAATAAATCCCACCATGAGCAAGCATTTAGCCACAGTGGCAAGGAAAAACGTCCTTGTTTAGATGTGTAGTCTAAATTTGGAGAAACACCCTGCACTTCAACTCTGATCTTATCGTTCCACTGTAGCTCTATTAATGTGACAATGACATGCAATACACAGTGCTGCATGTTTAAAGAGGGTCTGAAACTCAGATGTAAATCGAGTGCAGAAGAACAAAGTAAAGAACTCTCAAGAGCATTCACAAAAGTTCACAACAATCGGAACAACAATCTCTTCACTTCCCGACAAAACAGATGATCTGATTTTATTCTGGGAAAATTATTAAACAGCGCCAGAGGTTTATTTCTGTGGACAATGTTTGCTCTCATAGAACAAATACTTTGGAAGTTGTTCTGGTTAAAGATTAAGAGGAAAACAAAAGTGGAAATAAAAAAAGTTTGTTAGCCAATCCTGAAATGTCCTGTTGCACTGCAGATTTTCTGTTTACGCATAAACAAAGAGCTCCATTGTTGTCCAGAAACTATTAAAAACACATCAATGAAACACACTGTTGCACTGGGTGACATGTTCCTTCAGCACCATGAAAACACACACACACACTACAGCTGAAAATGTGACATATTACCTTTTAAGCTACTTACTTTTTCATCCAGCAGTTACGGAGCAACACGACGCTTCATCAGGAGGCGTGTCAGAGTCACATGACGCTTCATCAGGAGGCGTGTCTGTGTCTCCTGATGGACGTCGGTCCGGTCTTCTCTCTGTCAGCTCTGTGTTTGGTCTCCAGCAGCTGCTGAGGGAAACATCTGGCTCTTTAGCAGCTAGATGCTCCGCTATGTTCGCCGGCTAGCCGACCCGGACTGGCCGACGGGAGCGCTGGGAGAATTCCCGGTGGCCTGGCAAGCTGATTGGCCTGGAGTGTCAGACCAGTGTTGAAAATGCTAAATGAACAAACCAAATGATCAAAACAAACCGAATACCGGCACTCACAGATAAATAGTCTTCTCGTTTATTGTGGGCAAAAAACAAGAAGACTATTTATCTGTGAGTGCCGGTATTTGTTTAAATCAAAGAGACAACAACACGGCTCTGTCTGTCATCACAACATTTTTGTTTTAATCTGTTGTTTTTTTCGGCTTTGTTGCTGAAACATCACTGAATGATGTCTGATTGGATTTGATTTAAAGGACTAAACAAAAATTGTTCAAATCGACTGGATCAGAAGATGTAGATGCTGCAGCCTGCAGCTCCTTCAAACTCTGCTAGCTACATTCTTGCTTTTCATCTGTTATTTTTTTCGTTTTTCAGCTTTATTGCTGAAACATGTATTACCTATTACCTGACAGTAATGCACCATCGTTGTCATCGCGAAAGGAAGCCGAGGTTTGGATTAAAGAGCAGCGGCCCTTGAGCCACATCAACCGGACCAGGCAGGCACCGCGGCTGCTGCTGCTGCTGCGATGGCCGGGGCAGGAGCCACGCTGGCCCAGCTTGGACTAAAGGCTGCTCCTGCATAATGTTATGTGAAGATGGAAAACATATTATCATCACTATCTCTATCTGCTGTTTACATTCCATCAGACACAAATTCAAAAAATGCGCTGCAGAATTATTTCCTGGGTGTATACGTGTAGGTTATGTATGTATGTATATAAAGAAATGTATATTTTATTTTATATGTTACCCTATTTTAATATATATTTAATTATCTGTTATGTTCTGTGTGCGTAGCATGAAGGGGCTACAAATTATCATTTCATTATCCAACCTTGCGTTGTAAAATGATAAATAAATGACCTTGTACCTTGATTGGTCGGTTCGGACAGCGTTCGGTCGATGCATTGAGCGTGCGTGGCCGAGCAGTGAGGAGAAAAGCCCGGGAGCAAAGTGTTGCTAATGGCTGTAAAATGACAGCTATGTTTTTAAACTAAAAGTAAAAGATATGTTACTGGCATAAATAATATGAAGAAGATATTTCACTGGACTGGACTGACTGAATTATTATCCCAGTCCGGCCCTGCAGCTGGTCTCTAGCTGTCTGGCTGCTGTTTGGGTTCATCAGAGCTGATGATCCTACGGCCTCAACCTGTAAACACAAAGCTGCCTCAGATCCTTCATCCTCCCTCCTCCTACCATCTACACTGGTACCAAGTTATGCATGCAGTGTACTTTCAATTTAGCCACAAAAAAAAACACCACAGCATTACAGTTACACTTAGTTCCATTTTCTTGTGCAAAAGACTTTCATACCACAGCAACACAGTAAATCACACCAGCAGACGTTTTGTCAGGGAAACAATGTGACAGTATGAAGAGGGGTTAAGAAATGTACTGTAGTCATCAAGATACCTACAGAGGCAGCACAGCCGTTTGGCTCCTGCTAGAGAGGCTCTTTGAATCCGGTCCAAACATCCAGCCACAGCAGATCAAAAGGCCCACGGACAAATGATACTGTACAAAATATTATAACCATCTGGAAAGCTTGCGCGGCTCGCTTTCATTACAACAGAGGATTTCGAAGGTGACAGGAAGTGGGAGAACTGGGGCATAACATGACAGAAAAAAATACAATACAAATATACTTCAGGAGTATAAAGAAGAATTCCACACCGCAGAGCTTCAAAATCAGCAAACAATAAATTCAGTCAGTCAAAATATTAATACAGCCGTCAGCGGCGTGTCATGGCAGAGCTGCACTGGGACTTTAAAAAGAAGGAATGGTGTGACATAAAGTTAGATGTCAGAAATGTTTTACTGAAGCAAAGCGGCCCATGACTAAAACGGAAGGCAGTAAAGTCGATGTGACGTCACAAAGATGGACGACAGAATACGATCGGCTACATGTGATGTTACAAAGTCAGGAGGATGTGAGCCGTCACGCCAAAACATTTTGGTTCAAGGTGGTCAACAGTCGAGCGCATGTTTCCTTCAACAGAGTCCAAAAAGGAATCCAAAGAAAGCAACGTGACCTTTTCTGACGGCAGTTCAAAACGTTTAGATTTTCTAGAAAAGCTTCCTTATCAGGAGGCCTGACTAACTTTGTTACTGGTACTGTGCATGTTCTATGACAGTTTTTCATTTTTCATTTCATTCAGTCCACAGTTCCCATCTGTATGGACAGAGGAGAGTACGAGTGTCCCAGCGATACAAGAACCACGATGATGACATCCATACAAACCATCCATCCATCCATCCATCCATCTTCTTCCGCTTATCCGGGGCGGGTCGCGGGGCAGCAGTCTAAGCAGGGACTCCCAGACTTCCTTCGCCCCAGACACTTCCTCCAGCTCCTCCGGGGATCCCGAGGCGTTCCCAGGCCAGCCGAGACATAGTCCCTCAGCGTGTCCTGGGTCTTCCCGGGGCCGCCTCCCGGTGGGACATGCCCAGAACACCTCCCGAGGGAGGCGTCCAGGAGGCATCCGGATCAGATGCCTAGCCACCTCAGCTGGCTCCTCTCGGCGTGGAGGAGCAGCGGCTCTACTCGAGCTCCCCGTGTGACTGAGCTCCTCACCCTATCTCTAAGGGCGCCCAGCCACTCGGCGGAGGAAGCCCATTTCGGCCGCTTGTATCCGCGATCTTGTCCTTTCGGTCACTACCCAAAGCTCATGACCATAGGTGAGGGCAGGGCGTAGATTGACCGTAAATCGAGCTTTGTCTTCGACTCAGCTCCTTCTTTACCACAGCGGTCCGATACAGCGCCCGCATCACTGCAGGCGCTGCACCGATCCGCCTGTCAATCTCACGCTCCATCCGTCCCTCACTCGTGAACAAGACCCGAGATACTTGAACTCCTCCACTTGAGGCAAGGACTCCCCGCCCACCGAAGAGGGCAAGCCACCTTTCGGTCAAGAACCATGGCCTCAGATTTGGAAGAGCTGATTCTCATCCCAGCTGCTTCACACTCGGCTGCAAACCGTCCCAGTGCATGCTGCAGGTCCCGGTTTGAAGAAGCCATCAAACGACATCATCTGCAAACAGCAGAGATGAGATCCTGTGGTTCCCAAACCGGACACCCTCCGCCCCTGACTGCGCCTAGAAATTCTGTCCATATAAATTATGAACAGAACCGGTGACAAAGGGCAGCCCTGGCGGAGTCCAACATGCACCGGGAACAGGTCTGACTTACTGCCGGCAATGCGAACACAGCTCCTGCTCCGGTTATACAGGGACGGACAGCCCTTAGCAAAGGGCCCCGGACCCCATACTCCCAGAGCACTCCCCACAAAGCGCCCGGGGCACACGGTCGAATGCCTTCTCCAGATCCACAAAGCACATGTGGACTGGTTGGGCAAACTCCATGAACCCTCGAGCACCCGATGGAGAGTATAGAGCTGGTCCAGTGTTCCACGACCGGGACGAAAACCACTCTGCTCCTCCTGAATCCGAGGTTCGACTATCGGACGAATTCTCCTCTCCAGTACCCTGGAATAGACCTTACCGGGAGGCTGAGAAGTGTGATCCCTCTGTGATTGGAACACACCCTCCGGTCCCCTTCTTATACAGAGGACCACCACCCGGTCTGCCAGTCCAGAGGCACTGTCCCAGACCGCCACGCGATGTTGCAGAGGCGTGTCAGCCAAGACAGTCCCACAACATCCAGAGACTTAAGATACTCAGGACGGATCTCATCCACCCCGAAGCCTTGCCACCAAGGAGCTTGCCAACAACCTCAGTGACTTGCCAGGGTGATGGATGAGTCCGCCTCCGGTCCCCAGCCTCCGCTTCCTCTTGGAAGGCGTGACAGCGGGATTGAGGAGATCCTCAAAGTATTCCTTCCACCGTCCGACAACATCCCCAGTCGAGGTCAACAGCTCTCCACCCGCACCGTACAAGGTGTTGGTGAAGCACTGCTTCCCCCTCCTGAGCCGTCGGACGGTTTGCCAGAATTTCTTTGAGGCCGACCGATAGTCCTCCTCCATGGCCTCTCCGAACCTCTCCCAGTCCTGAGTTTTTGCCTCTGTGACCGCACGGGCTGCAGCACGCTTAGCCTGCCGGTACCTGTCAGCTGCCTCGGGACTCCCACGAGCCAACAAGGCCCGATAGGACTCCTTCTTCAGCCTGACGGCATCCCTTACTTCCGGCGTCCACCACCGGTTCGGGATTGCCGCGCGACAGGCACCAGAAACCTTGCGACCACAGCTACGAGCCGCCGCGCCGACAATGGAGGTGGAAAACATGGTCCACTCGGACTCAATGTCCCCAACCTCCCGGGATCTGGGAGAAGCTCTCCCGGAGGTGTGAGTTGTAGACCCTGCTGACAGAGGGCTCCGCCAGGCGTTCCCAGCAGACCCTCACGATACGCTTGGGCCTGCCAAGTCTGTCCGGCTTCCTCCCCGCCAGCGGATCCAACTCACCACCAGGTGGTGATCGGTTGACAGCTCCGCCCCTCTCTTCACCCGAGTGTCCAAGACACGCGGCGGAGGTCAGATGATCGACAACAAAGTCGATCATCGACCTCCGACCTAAGTGTCCTGGTGCCACGTGCACTGATGGACACCCTTGTGCTTGAACATGGTGTTAGTTATGGACAAACTGTAACTAGCACAGAAGTCCAACAACTGAACACCGCTCGGGTTCAGATCAGGGGCCGTTCCTTCCGATCACCCCTCTCCAGGTGTCACTGTCGTTGCCACGTGGGCGTTGAAGTCCCCAGTAGAACAACGGAGTCCCCGGGCGGTGCACTGTCTAGTACCCTCCCAGGGACTCCAAGAAGGCCTGGTACTCTGCACTGCTGTTCGGCCCGTGAGCCGCCACAACAGTGAGAGACCTGTCCCCACCCGGAGGCGGAGGGACGCGACCCTCTCGTTCACTGGGGTAAACCCCAACACGTGACAGCTGAGCTGTGGGGCTATGAGCAGGCCCACACCAGCCCGCCGCCTCTCCCCGCCGGCAACGCCAGAGAAATGGAGCGTCCAGCCCCTCTCGAGGAGACGGGTTCCAGAGCCCAGGCTGTGCGTGGAGGCGAGTCCGACTATATCTAGCCGGTAACGCTCAACCTCCCGCACAAGCTCAGGCTCCTTCCCCCCCACCATACAAACCAAATAAACTATATTCATGGATTTCGTCACTCCTGTTTTTCCTTTTCTTCTTATTTATATTTGTGTAACCGTTCTGATGCAAATAGGAAGCATCATCTCTTACAGGCGACTGATGCAGAGCCAACAATCACCCGGACTACTTCTTATACTGAAGAAAAAGTCTGAACATGATAATGAGGCAAGATCGGGGGTTGGCCTTTTTTCTTTATGACTTCTAAGCAGATTTATGAACATTTATTGATGCATGTGAAAATACCGCAATGACTGTGAAGAGTAAGTTGTGTTGAATCCACGGGTGGATGTATTATATCAATGTATCTTTAGATTTGACTGAGTTATGACTTTTTTCATTCATATTCTATATTTCTACACTTGTACTTCGTACATAAAGGTGCACCGGTGATGCTATGTTACAAATGTTACAGTATTTTTTCCGTAGTAATTTAGTAACATAGTTGCTTTGGGTTGGCTCGTAACTGAATTGCTTATAATTTATATCGTGGTAACCTCCGGCGCCCTTGCTCAGACCACACCCATCACACACAGCTGTGACGCTATCGCATGGACAAAGTCTGTCGCAAAGTACTCAGAACCGCTTCTGTGGTAGTTCCCGCTACAGTAGGCGTCTCCAGGACCCCCACACACACACACACACACACACACACACACACACACACACACACGTCATTTTGGTGAAAGGCGTGACAAATGCAGATTGTGACTACACGATCAAACCAATGCAAAGAGGCAGGAAGTGTCAGCATGCAGCATTTCACCCACTCACTTTACCAGCCGCTCGGCTGCGTCACTCGCTTCTCTGGAAGGAGTCAGACACTGATAATCTCTCATTCTGAAGAAACCAAATGGACAGAAACAAACCCGCAATGAAACAAACAAAGACCTGAACCACAGAAAAGACTTGTGGGATTTTGCAATTTCTTCTTTCAGTCACGAGTCAGCCGCAGCCGCTGCAGCGTTGTTGCTCAACCGTACTGGGTGGGGGGAGTTTCTCATGGTTTGGTTTACCACACGTGGTTTTGTGTGTAACCTCTATTTACTATCCGTGGTCCGCAAGTGTAGTGCTGCCGGCCCACAGCCGGAACAATGCTCTGCCGCTGGTTTTCTCCAGGTGAGGAAGCAGAATATTTGCAGTTTGCATAATACTGTTGCAATTCTTCTACATTTCTTAAGCGCTCGAAGATCCGATCATCACTAAAGCGTGTGTCACGCAAGAGCCGATAAAAACCAACGGAATGGTCAGAGTTGTCATATTAGGTGTGTTGTGATTCACACCGTCATGTCCATATTTCATATGTTAGAGGGGACATGACCCCCAGTGACCCGCAGTGATTAGGTGCCTGCACAGTGAGTAAAGTCAACACTGTAATGTAGCGTTCAACTTCCTTTACTTCCACTCAAAACCTGCACTTCCACTGAGAATAACCTGCACTCTTGTGGCTAACAGAGGGAACACCTAATACCTGCAAACCCCTGGCGGGAGCCTGGTCTGGCGCGATGTACTGAAGCAACAAAACACTCACGACCTGGAACTAAATTACACACTTGAGTCTAAAGGAGGCAAGCAGCATTCATTCACTTTTATTCACATTTTCACCGTAGGTCCCTATATTTTTACTTTTTTGTGCATTAAACTGCCATTGTTTTACAATTTTTTGTTTGTGTTTCTACTGTCCGTTGCAGGAATTATGGTTCTCCGAAGATGTAAAAACAACAGCATGCTAACTGTCGGGGGGCAGGTGTGTACGGAAAAGGAAAAACATGTAAACCTTATACTTACAATGTGTACAAATATAAAAGAAACGGCCATACAAATGTCTCTGAACTGCACCGTGCGTGTCTGCCTCTTCAGCCCGTACGCATCGCCTCGACTGTATCGGTTCATCATCGTGACGCCCAGGCACTGCACTAACCCGAACCTGTATGAAACATCATATACTGTACAGTTAAAATGTCATTGATTGAGTCGTTTCAGTTCAGCCAGTCATTGGTTGTGAATATGTGATGTCAGAGGGCGTCTTTAAGCCGCCAGTTCACTTCAGTTTTATTCACATAGCGCCAAATTAAATGAATAAAATGCTGGTTTAGCTTCAGCACCGACACTTACACCCACTTCATGCTGGTCGGATGTGTTGAGGCTAGACTGAGAAAGGAGCCAGATCTTCACTTCGCCTCTCTTTTTTCATTTGTTACACAACATTTTCTGTCACTTTCATATAAACAACCGAGCGCAATACTGTGAAAGGCTTCCAGGAGAGACTCTCTGTGCTCTGTTGTCTCCATATTTAAACGCTGTGGATTTCCAACCTGGTCGGACAACATGTCGTACCAACCAGTTCTGTTTGAGCATAACCCGACCCTTAAGTTTCATAATACAAGTTTAACAGGAATTTAAAAGGAAAGTGGATCTTTGACCCAGAGTGCAAAGTGTCCATGAAAGATTCTGCCTCCTGAAATCTAACAACCATCTGGTGCAGAGGGAGGAGAACTGAAGACAGGAACACAGCACACCTGGCAGGAAACTGGATGTACAGAAATTCACAAGGCTCCCACACACACACACAAATTCACACACCTATACTCTTCCCTCCCTTAATAAATGCACAAATGCTAACTGTGCGTACGTGGCGTCTCAGCTGAACCCTGAAAACACAGATGAAAGTGGTGAATGTGACTGTGGGACTGTTTACCTGTCATCCAGCAGCGGGAGTCGGGCTGCTGTGGCAAGCCGAGGCAGCGGCCGGTGCGCTGTGGAAATATTGGATTTCAGCATCGATTTGGCCACGGGCAAACATTTGATCATTCCAGGCAGACGGTCGACATTCGTGAGATCATGAAAGTACCTTTGATACAACTCACTGATGGATAACAGGAGAGGTCACGGTCGATGATGACGATGATCCAGTGCAGAGACTTGGTCCATCACAGTGAACACGTCTGCTGTTGTTGTTGTCAGATCACAGTAGTGTGACGTGAACCCGCCGTTTCAACATCAACGCATCTTAGGAGAATTAATGCAATATTCCAACACAGTGGACAATCACTTGTTGCCTTTTGTGATGTGATTTATTTTTGGGGTGTCTATGATACTTTTTACCTTGTCTGCCTTCGAATATAGATACACAAAGAAATCACATCACTGAAGGCAACAAGTGATTGTCCACTGTGTTGGAATATTGCATTAATTCTCCTAAGATGCGTTGATGTTGAAACGGCAGGTTCACGTCACACTACTGTGATCTGACAACAATAACAGCAGACGTGTTCACTGTGATGGACCAAGTCTCTGAAAGTCCATCTATAGAAATGAAATCTAACAGTCTAGTGGTGTACTTGGAGTAACGTAATCCCTGCTGATGAACATGCAGACAGTGTGTGAAGCAGCAGGGCAACATGTTAAACGTCTGAAGAAGAGAAAGTAAACGGAGTCTGAAGGCTGCAGGACAATAGCTGCTGTCTGATGGGAAACAAAACAACACAGCCATTTGTCATCCAGATACTTACAGTATGCGGAGGTCAGCCAAGACCTCTGCATACTGTAAGTATCTGGATCTGGATCTCATTGCCCAACAAACTGAATCAGTATTTTGCTTCCTGCCACGTCACATGAGAGTTTGTTCTTGCACAAACTCACCAGATGTTAGGAAATCTTCTTAGTGACCTGTAACGTGGGAAAGAACAACGTCAGGTGTAAAGTAATGGGGGAAAAAATGTATTTACATAAAAGGGTCTTTTCCACTAAAATACATACAAACCATTTAAAATCAAAGGCGGCGCTGGACTCCCTCGTCGCTCACTGGCTAGACTGTGCTCCGAGCTGCTGCTGGTAGACAGAAGATATAAAAAAGATGTGTAAGACTCTTAAAGCAAAAAGCCGAACTAACTTCCTGCATTTTTACCGTTCAACACAAAGTGCTCAGCTTACCAAGTGTGAAACATTAAATCTCACGCTCAGTCCTCATATTAACACGAGCTCAAATAGTTCCTACTAAATATACAGATGACTGAATCAAAGCGACACGTGGTTTTCTCCTTATTTAACAACATTATTAAAATCGTCATTAAAATGATGCAATGTGTCTGTTACTCTAGAGTAAACTGTGGTGGCACTCCAGTACACTGGAGCGGACTCTGTTTTTAATCAGTACACTTACCAGTGATTGAACTATCGATGGATCGGTGTGTTGATTATATAATTACTTTGTGGTCGACACAGGTCAGAAGCAGTGAACTGATGCAGTGAAGAACAGTCACATAAATGTGTAAACGCAGGATTTACTGGAGTGTAAATTCAGACTTGACTACATTATCGATATGTTCAGAAATGCAGCATATTCAATAAATGAAATGTTCAAGTCATTCTTACTCTTCATCCTTCAGAAACAAACTTCTGCATGTTTTATTTTCCTCATTGCTGTTTGTATAATTGTTCTTTGTTATTCTCTTATAATATTTGTCTTTAACATCTTGTCAATTTTATATTTTAAATTTGATTCTTGACCTGCAGTTCTTGCTTTATCTTTCTACGGTTTATTGTTTTGCACCAAAATACCCCAGCGCATTCCTTAAGTGTGTAAACCTACTTGACTAGGAATAAGATATATCAGACAGTTAGAAAAACAGAATCATCAGATTGATCCTTTAATCAATAATCCAAAGAATTATTAGTCGCAGTTGTTTCCCCACAGATTCAGGACAGGATGTATTTTCCTTTGTTGTCGCTCAGATAAAACAGGTCGTTCCCTTGCTCTTACTGTCACTGTCTCCATCTCTTTGCACACCAGAAAACACACAATCACTTCAGACATGCACTGAATGCCTTCTGGGAAATGTAGGCCATCATTTCCAGGAGTAGCAGTAACAAATGAAGCTCTTCGCCCCAAAATAACAGTAGGAATGACGTGAAGATGACAGACTGATGATAATTAACGGTTAGAGGAGGTTCCTTTGAATAAGATGTGACACTGAAGGCGTGCGGTGACCTGACTGAACTCGGGTTTCACTTGGCGAGCTTCATTCATACCTGTTACTGACGAGAGTGCAGAGCCAACATGCTAAACACCAACAAGCAAACAGCTCCATGGGGTCAGCTGACCCTTTAACACACATCACACCTGACCACAGGCAGCCAATCACAAGGCAACCAGGTTTAAAAACTGATGCTGCATTCAAGTGCAAGTAGAGACTGGGAAATCCCTGCTTCCTGCTGGGAGTCAAAACCAGCCGTTTGTGGTTGGGAGTTTTTCTGAAACTTCCTGATGTCGAAACAAACTAACAGGAAATCTGACCTGAGACTCTTCAACACGCGGGCACATTAACAAGTTGTTGGACGTGTAAAATTAAAACATCGTGGTGGACACCGCGTGTGCAGAGGAGGAAGGACACCCAAAATGAAAAATAATGAACACAAATCAAATTTTCATGGTTCTCAGACCAGTGGAGACTCAGACCAGTTGATGATTTAAAAGATGCAATCTAGTTCCTTATCTTTGCTACTTTGCACCTATCTGAAAACCAAAAAACAGTCCCACAGTCTCACACATGTATGCAATGACTGGTACCTGGATGCACGTTAGAAATGTAACTTTCCATTATGAGATACAAGCAGAGGGACGAGTTCTCATTTGGTAACCATTGAAGTCCGACTTGTCATCTGTGAAATACATACGCTCCTTTCTCTCCACTCAGACTAGTACTGATGTCATTTACAGAGACTCAAGAATCAGCGCACACACACACACACACACACACACACACACACACACACACACACACACAGAGAGAGAGACTGACAGGGGGAAATACAGAAACTGTGAAAGAGGAATTCACTGTACATACTCGTAATTTATCACACACTCAAATCACACACCAACAAGAGGAACTTAAACACACACACACACACACACACACACACACACACACCCTGTTGCCCGGCTCTCCTCCAGGGAAAAGCCCCCGATTGGTGGCAGCAGATCTTTATCAGCCCTCGACACAACACTCCTCTTCCTCTTCCTTTTTTCTCACAGAGCCTCGGCCATTGTGTTCACAGCTCGCCTGTCAATCAGGGAAAATGACACATTGTGTGATTAATTGATCACTGATTGACTAATGATGCTTCAAGTTTCCAAAATACTCGTGACAAAAGTGGTGACGATATTGATTCCTGCTGATTAATCGACTACTTGTTTTGGCTCTACTCATCGGCATTTCTAGAAGATCCTGTCCTTAAAGGGGAACTCGACCGATTTTCCACCTCAGCGTGTCTCCAGGTGTTGGGGAGTTTTAAAGTAGTGTAAAGCCTTTACTGTCTCAGAGGGAGCTGAGTGAAGTCTGATAAATGTCCTCAAGTGACATCACTTGAGTCAGCGCCGGGCGGGGCTGAGGACGAAAAGTTTGAAGACGAAACAAATGTGCTGGTGTGGAGTCAGAAAGCAGTGAGCTCAGCAGACCTCTGCAGCCCGCTGCTCCTCTCTGCTGCAGGCTGCATTAGCCGCTAGCTAGCATAACACGCATGAATCTCCATTGAAATGCTGGCGGTCGACTTGCATTGTGGGTAATGTAGGCGCCAGGTTTGAATGAATGTGCGGAATAAAAAAAGACGATATCTCTGGTTCTGCTGCATCAAATTTGATCCTTTTTGCTTTTAAACTGTCCATCGTGAGTCCGCCAGCGTTACAGAAGTGCAATGATAAATCAGAGGAGTGCTCTTTTAATAGTTGCCTTCATCATTAGTTTACCGTAACATTTACGAACCTCTTCACCTCCACTGATGCTGGACTTTATTCAAAGAGGAATGGTAAGATCCCTCTTTTTGTTGTAGGAGTTTTGCTTTCAAAACTCTTTTGCACAAGAAAACTCTTTCTGTTCCCACAAGTACGAATTCTACAACACTACAGCACGAACTTCAAAATGTCTGCTTGAGTTTTTGATATCATGATACTTTCTGTAATAATCTATTTGAAGCAGAGCGTGTCTGTATTTGACTTCTTCAGTCTCCACTTTTCATTTCAGTCCTCCCTCTCCTGATCCTGTCAGTTTGATGCACTCTCTCATTGTCTTGTCTAATGTCTAATGTCTAATTCCATCCACACAGACTTCCTTTGGATTCTCTCCCAGACACCTTTGCCATATTTCACAATTCATCGTCCGAATGTGTCAGCTACCGGTTTGTTCAAATGTGATGACGGTCAGTGAAGTGCAGGTGAGAGGTTATCTGCGGAGGGAGGAGCGACTTCCTCTGGCAGCCGTTCTGCTCTCACATTCCTGGAAATGTACAGTTCTTGGCAAAATTTAAAATTTAAAAAAAACAACACTGACATCTTCTCTTCATAGATTCAAGGTCCAGTGTGCAGTGTTGTAACATTAGTACATGAAAACCACATCATAAAAAACACAAGGCCGCACATTTAGCAACCAGCATCATCATCAGTTGGCATCGACTAAAATCTCTTTCAGACAAGCACCTCGCTGGGCAACTTTACATCCTGTGGACTCTGAAAGACAACACCAGGGACAGAGAGTGAGACAGACAGAGACAGAGAGTGAGACAGCGTGTGAGTGAATGACAGACAGGGACAGAGAGTGAGACGGACAGGGACAGAGAGTGAGACAGTGTGTGAGTGAATGACAGAGACAGAGAGTGAGACAGCGTGTGACTGAATGATAGACAGGGACAGAGAGTGAGACGGACAGAGACAGAGAGTGAGACAGCGTGTGACTGAATGATAGACAGGGACAGAGAGTGAGACAGCGTGTGAGTGAATGACAGACAGGGACAGAGAGTGAGACAGCGTGTGAGTGAATGACAGACAGGGACAGAGAGTGAGACAGCGTGTGAGTGAGTGACAGACAGGGACAGAGAGTGAGACAGACAGAGACAGAGAGTGAGACAGAGTGTGAGACAGACAGAGACAGAGAGTGAGACAGTGTGTGTGTGAGTGACAGAGAGAGACAGAGAGTGAGACAGCGTGTGAGTGAATGACAGACAGGGACAGAGAGTGAGACGGACAGGGACAGAGAGTGAGACAGCGTGTGAGTGAGTGACATGCAGAGACAGAGAGTGAGACAGGCAGGGACAGAGAGTGAGACAGACAGGGACAGAGAGTGAGACAGTGTGTGACTGAATGATAGACAGGGACAGAGAGTGAGACAGACAGAGACAGAGAGTGAGACAGCGTGTGAGTGAATGACAGAGACAGAGAGTGAGACAGCGTGTGACTGAATGATAGACAGGGACAGAGAGTGAGACAGACAGAGACAGAGAGTGAGACAGTGTGTGACTGAATGACAGACAGGGACAGAGAGTGAGACAGGCAGGGACAGAGAGTGAGACAGACAGAGACAGAGAGTGAGACAGCGTGTGAGTGAATGACAGACAGGGACAGAGAGTGAGACGGACAGGGACAGAGAGTGAGACAGGCAGGGACAGAGAGTGAGACAGCGTGTGAGTGAATGACAGACAGGGACAGAGAGTGAGACGGACAGGGACAGAGAGTGAGACAGCGTGTGAGTGAATGACAGACAGGGACAGAGAGTGAGACAGGCAGGGACAGAGAGTGAGACGGACAGGGACAGAAAGTGAGACAGCGTGTGACTGAATGACAGGCAGGGACAGAGAGTGAGACGGACAGGGACAGAGAGTGAGACAGGCAGGCACAGAGAGTGAGACAGGCAGGGACAGAGAGTGAGACAGCGTGTGAGTGAATGACAGACAGGGACAGAGAGTGAGACAGCGTGTGAGTGAGTGACAGACAGGGACAGAGAGTGAGACAGACAGAGACAGAGAGTGAGACAGTGTGTGAGTGAATGACAGAGACAGAGAGTGAGGCAGGCAGGGACAGAGTGAGACAGACAGAGACAGAGTGAGACAGCGTGTGGTGAATGACAGAGACAGAGAGTGAGACAGGGACAGAGAGAGACAGAGAGTGAGACAGGGACAGAGAGTGAGACGGACAGGGACAGAGAGTGAGACAGCGTGTGAGTGAGTGACATGCAGAGACAGAGAGTGAGACAGGCAGGGACAGAGAGTGAGACAGACAGGGACAGAGAGTGAGACAGTGTGTGACTGAATGATAGACAGGGACAGAGAGTGAGACAGACAGAGACAGAGAGTGAGACAGCGTGTGAGTGAATGACAGAGACAGAGAGTGAGACAGCGTGTGACTGAATGATAGACAGGGACAGAGAGTGAGACAGACAGAGACAGAGAGTGAGACAGTGTGACTGAATGACAGACAGGGACAGAGAGTGAGACAGGCAGGGACAGAGAGTGAGACAGACAGAGACAGAGTGAGACAGACAGAGAGTGAGACAGCGTGTGAGTGAATGACAGACAGGGACAGAGAGTGAGACGGACAGGGACAGAGAGTGAGACAGGCAGGGACAGAGAGTGAGACAGCGTGTGAGTGAATGACAGACAGGGACAGAGAGTGAGACGGACAGGGACAGAGAGTGAGACAGCGTGTGAGTGAATGACAGACAGGGACAGAGAGTGAGACAGGCAGGGACAGAGAGTGAGACGGACAGGGACAGAAAGTGAGACAGCGTGTGACTGAATGACAGGCAGGGACAGAGAGTGAGACGGACAGGGACAGAGAGTGAGACAGGCAGGCACAGAGAGTGAGACAGGCAGGGACAGAGAGTGAGACAGCGTGTGACTGAATGACAGACAGGGACAGAGAGTGAGACAGCGTGTGACTGAATGATAGACAGGGACAGAGAGTGAGACAGACAGAGACAGAGAGTGAGACAGTGTGTGACTGAATGACAGACAGGGACAGAGAGTGAGGCAGGCAGGGACAGAGAGTGAGACAGACAGAGACAGAGAGTGAGACAGCGTGTGAGTGAATGACAGACAGGGACAGAAAGTGAGACGGACAGGGACAGAGAGTGAGACAGGCAGGGACAGAGAGTGAGACAGCGTGTGAGTGAATGACAGACAGGGACAGAGAGTGAGACAGACAGGGACAGAGAGTGAGACAGCGTGTGACTGAATGACAGGCAGGGACAGAGAGTGAGACGGACAGGGACAGAGAGTGAGACAGGCAGGCACAGAGAGTGAGACAGGCAGGGACAGAGAGTGAGACAGCGTGTGACTGAATGACAGACAGGGACAGAGAGTGAGACGGACAGGGACAGAGAGTGAGACAGGCAGGCACAGAGAGTGAGACAGCGTGTGACTGAATGACAGACAGGGACAGAGAGTGAGACAGCGTGTGAGTGAGTGACAGGCAGGGACAGAGAGTGAGACGGACAGGGACAGAGAGTGAGACAGGCAGGGACAGAGAGTGAGACAGCGTGTGACTGAATGACAGACAGGGACAGAGAGTGAGACGGACAGGGACAGAGAGTGAGACAGGCAGGCACAGAGAGTGAGACAGCGTGTGACTGAATGACAGACAGGGACAGAGAGTGAGACAGGCAGGCACAGAGAGTGAGACAGCGTGTGACTGAGTGACAGGCAGGGACAGAGAGTGAGACAGGCAGGGACAGAGAGTGAGACAGGCAGGGACAGAGAGTGAGACAGGCAGGCAGTGTGAAACAGCTGTTTCCTGCTGTGTAAACTGCTATGTTCCCACAGCATTCCTCACCAAACGATAAACAAACAAACAGCATCTATAAATCAGATTCTCACCTCACAACTGACTGATTGATCTGACTGATTGATCTGACTGATTGATCCGTCTGATCGGCGGGGAATCAGCTGTGTGTGATTCAGTCTGCGGTTTGAAAAAGTCATTCTTCCTGAAGGGAGCTGTGTACTGGAACGATTTCGTGGAGAACAAAAGAAGGAATCGTTGCTGCAGCAGAACCTGTTTGCTCGTTCAGGTGCCCGACTGCTGCTCTGAGAAAGACTCGTGAACCGGTCCTTTAAAGTCCCGACAGCAGTCTGACTGAGCCGACATCGCCTCACACTTCATCGCGACTCCGGTCTGAAGCGAGTGGCAACACATCAGCATCCACACAGAGACACTGCACCTACTGACCATCACTGTTGCAGGTTCATGGCTTCATTAATGTCTTTAATGCACAAACAACATAAAAACCAGTAAGTGCCACACATTGAAGAGCAATTGTCAGACCGGCACTCCCTCCCTGTGTTTACCTGTCAACTTCAACATTAATGATCACGATAACACGTCTTTGATTTGTGAAATCGTTGGTGCGATGACAGGCTGTTTGTGTGAGCGCTGTCACTGCCAGCACATGCACATAACAAGGCGCACGTCTCTCTCTCGCTCTCTCTCCACAGTTCCCACAGTCCGTGATTGATTGCAGGCTGTAAATTCTTCTCTTCGTCTCCTGCCTGAGTGACGGAGTCGAGTTACAGAGAGAGCGAGAGGGATTTTCTCCCCAAATGTACACAAAGACTTCCTTTTCAGCAGTAAGAGGAACTCTCCTCGGCGAACCTGTTCACCTGCAGTACACCACGGTTTTCATTTCATCCAATGTGCACGTGTTGTTTACTATTCAACTCACTCTGTTTGCCAGTAGAGCTCATTTTAAGCAGATAAACTCTGATACTTTTCAGTCTTTTAAAAGAAGAGAGAAAGTTAAAAAACGTGAGGAATCAGATGGATGTAGAACAGGTGAGATTTATCATTTTTCATGAAGTACGGTGTGAGTACGCATGTTTGATACATTTAAATCAAATATCTAATAGCTGTTTGTTTCCTACGGAGAGTTCCTAACTTGTTCTCTCCACGTTTGATAAATGAGGCCCCATGTACTGGATCTGTAGGATTTTATTCTGAAAAGCTCAGGAAGCAACATCGCCATTCTAGTCTGTGTGTGTGTGTGTGTGTGTGTGTGTGTGTGTCTGTGTGTGTGTGTGTGTGTGTGTGTGTGTCTGTGTGTGTGTGTGTGTGTGTGTGTGTGTGTGTGTGTGTGTGTGTGTGTGTGTGTGCGCGTGTGTGTGTGTTGTTGGGTGGTAAAGGGGGTTCAGACAGGTGTTGGGGTTCTGTTAGACTCATCATCGCCGTGGTAATGTCCTCCCGGTCGTCACGCCAACTCACCCTCCTGAAGAAGTTCCCACGATGGGCGGGGTCAAAGGTCAGCTCCTAGACGGATGTAGGGAGGGAGGAGGAGGGTGGGAAATACAGGGAGGAGAGAGAAGGATGAAGGTTTTTTTAGATTTCTTTGGCCCATGTTTGATTTTTTCTCATGTCTAAGAGTTCTCACCTTAAAGAAATACATCAGAACTGTTAAATGACGACAGTACGGCTGCACAGCACTGTAAACTGGTTCTTTTACTACAGAAAAGCTTTACCTGCATCAAAACACACACATGTACCTTTTCATTACGTTCGTGTTTTATGTGATCAAATTCTTATTTTTCCGTTAATGGAGGACAGAGAAAATATACCAGAAGATTCTGAATCATTGTGTCAACTCACGCGTGCATAAATAATACTGAACATAATCAGTATTCTCACGTAAGTGTATTAGTACCATTATCTGTTCATGTACAGACAAAATACAAGCCGGAGTCATAACCGGTGAAGTAGATACAGAGCATGTGTTATAGTACAATCCCCAACATCATCGTTTCCATTTCAATAGTAGCAATGTACTGCCGGAGCTGCAGGCAGAAGCCTTTACTGAGAGACAGCGAGTGCATTCCCGGTTCACCACTTTACCTGTGAATCATTAGGCGCGGCAGGAAAATCCACTTTGTACTTCATCTATCCGACCCGTGTTATAGCGTATTGTATTCTGATTTGCTCGGTGCTTCTCTTCCTGTGTGCGCTGACTGACAGCGAGCTGCTGTAACGAAAGAGTTTCCCCTCGGGGATCAATGAAGTCTTTCTGATCCTGATCCAGATCCTGATCCTGATCCTGATCATCCAAATAAAAACCACAGTGTAAAAGCAGTAAGTTCATTCACGGTTCACCATTTTCCATATAAAACATTAGTTGCGGCAGGAATACAGTACGGGGTTCCAAATACATCGCGACCCCGGCTTTACCAAACACCACACACACACACACACACACACACACACACACACACTCCGAAGGATAAACAGGGTTTTTACTTTCTTGTGGCCTCTGCTTCCCGTGCAGTGACCTGCAGAGGGCTGGGTGGCCCTCAGTGTGTGTGTGTGTGTGTGTGTGTGTGTGTGTGTGTGTGTGTGTGTGAGAGAGAGAGAAAGATTTATGCCACTTAAAGCGTCGAGGTCCAGCTGAGACAAACCAGGGTCATATGGGAAGGAGGTATGTGTGTGTGTGTGTGTGTGTGTGTGTGTGTGTGTGTGTGTGCATGTGTGTGTGTGTGTGTGTGTGTGTGACCACAGTTGCTGTCTGCTCTCAGCAGCAGTTCCTGTTCACGCTGCAGCAAAAATCACTTCGCATCCTGTAAAAAGGCCGAAAGGTTTATCAGAGCTGCAGGACAGGAGGAGGAGGAGGAGGAGGAGGAGGAGGAAGAAAACGGCAGAGAGGGAACAAGACGAGGACAGAAAGAAATGGAGGAAGAAAGAGGAGGACAGTCCTTCCCACACCCACACAGCTCAGTGCTTCATTAATATATTAAGACAGGTGGAGACAGACGCTCTTTACACAGCCGACCTGAGGTTACACTGCATGTGCTGGCAGCCATTTTGGCGTGCTCCTCCGTGGTTTAGGGGCGTTGTTGTTGTGATCTCCTGCACTTGATGCTCCACCTGTTGGATGCTGCTGCGCTCCGATTTGGGGACGGAGGTCCGATCAGGACGTCTGATGTCACTTGGTTTGTGATAGTAAACAAACCGTCAGTTTATCCAGATCAGTGGTGGAAAGTAACCAAGTACGGCACTCAAGTCCAAATCTGAGGTTCCTCTACTTCACTTCAGTTTATAGTTATTACTTACTTTTCAAATGATGAATTTACATAAAAAAAAACATATGATATACTTATATAATATGAAGCAGCACTACACTGTTAATCTACCCAGTGGTATATACAATTTACTCCACATTGACAAACCACAACATTAAAATGCTCTTCCATGTATTTGTTAGCGATAAAAATGCCATTTCTTTGCACTGTGAAAGGAGCCGTTCTGCAAACTTTAAGAACATTTAGCTGATAACACTTCTGTGCTTTTACTGAAGCAGCATTTTGAATTCAGGACTTTTATGTGTAAAGGAATATTTGTGGACCTTCTACTTGTACTTAAAGCTAGGGTAGGTAACGTTGGAGAAACTAGCAAGAGATTATCCAAAAACATAAGCCACAGATACCAGATTATTTTCTTTTTACAGAGCATTTGAGTTACTGATTGCTGTCGGGAAGTAAAGAGAATTTCAACAAATATGACAAATACATGCTCTGAAAGACATTACCTACCCGAGCTTTAAGTGAAGGATCTGAAAACTTCTTCCACCGCTGATCCGGATGATCTAAACCTGAGTGTGCACCACTACAGTAAGCACAGCAGGTCAAAGTTCAGGCAGGAAGTGGGACTGTAGACTGTGATGGATGATTGCAGACGGTTTGGGTAATTATTTCGCTGTTGGTCTTCGTTTTTTCTTCCAAATAGGTTTGACTCACCTGTAACGTTACTGATAAACAAAAGACAAGAAAACGCGACACTTAGAGAAAAGTGAACAGGTCACACAGCACAGCAGGAGTGTGTTGTGACGGAGCTGCTGAAGAGGTTCAAACCCCCCAAAATCAGCTGCTGTGACCCTGGAAGGTCAGAGGTCATCCAGAGAGGAAGTGACAGCGCAACAGAAACAGAGGCAACGGACAGACGGACTGGGAGCTGTGTGTGTGTGTGTGTGTGTGTGTGTTAGAGGTCAGAAAGGTGAGAAGGGATGAATGAGAAAGAGTGTGGGAGAGAGAAGGAATGGGAGGTTTACAGGCTGAGCTCAAGCCCTCCTCCACAGGTAACCCTCCAGCTTAAACCTGCATCAGGGGCCACCCGGTGAAGCTTAAAGGCAGCAAATGGAAGAACATTTAATGAGCAAATGTTTCAAAATGCAAAATATGTAGGCCAGTATACACAGACAGACCAGGACTGGGTGGATATATGGTTTATCCACGCAGTTCCTGTGTTCAGCAACTCCACTGGTTCCCTGGTGGCCAAGACTCGAGGAAGAGCACATGACCCCCCCTAAAACCACAACGTGTCATTTTTACACTTCTGTTTGTGTACAGATCAAAACAAACGAGATATAACATGTTTATTAGTGAGGCTTTCCACGCCTCGAACACCCAGATCCATGTCCATCTGAACACCTCGCTCCCAAAAAGCTGTACTGTTCCTTTAAGTGTTAAGACCTCATTAATGCTACTACCATACTCTCCGCTGTCGTCATGGAAACTGTTACTTTTCATACTAAAATGGTAGCTCACAGTTTAGCTGTGAGTCAAAATGTCACAGCGGTTCTGACACCTGTTCAGGTTTGCGGCTTCATTAACTGATGACTGCGGGATGAACTGCTTGCTTTATAAATCCCCACTGATTCCAGTTTTCCAGTCTTTCGTGGTTTTGTTCTCTAACGTTCTACTGTCAGATATATTACAAATAATAGTAGTTTGAATTGTTAACTCAAATTTTGAATAGAGAAAGAAGCATCACAGCGAGTGGGGGGCGATGCGGAGCCGTGCCATGACATCGCATGAAAATAAAATCAAGAGGAAGAAGTTTGTTTCCCTAAATCACTGGAAACGTGTTTGCTCCCAGTTTTGAATGACGTTGAAAATTTATTAGGAAACACACTCGACACCAGATCTTAACCTGCTAAGACGATCAAATTTAAAAAGGCCGAGTGTGTGTGATAACGCGGACAAGAAACGACATGACGTTTGGCTCGGGACGGTTTCCAACCCGTCTGATCGTCCAACAGCTTGAGTTTCTCCTTTCTAGTGCTGACACAGACATTAACTCGGTGAGTAATAATCCAGAGTGATCCTCGTCCCTCGGGACACGTTGGCGTCCCGACCGACCTTAAGTGTGTGTATTTGCATTTGCATGTGTGTGTGTGTGTGTGTGTGTGTGTAGTCCGCTTCCTTTTCCATGTGCGACTATACAGTAACTTTAACACTGAAAACAGGAAACAGTGGAGCAAAAGGGTACGCACACACACACACACACACACACACACACACACTGAGACACTGAGAAACACCCCACTTGAGGCTCCTGCAGGTTGTCAGCTACCGAACAATAATATATTATTGTTCAGTCTGAACATGGAGGAGCAGAACAAGCTCCACTGATTTAAATCATCAGTTTGGGCATCACTTCCTTCTTCCTACTGCTGCCATTTGGAAAAGACTTTCAGCAACGCAGAGCCGTTTAAAAACAACGTGCCGGCACGGGGCAGGTTATCTTTGTCTAAGATGTACGGAGATCCCTGGATTTCTCTGGAAATCTCACTGAAATCTGGTCCCGTTTCCCACGAGAAAGACACCAGCAGTGAATTTCGCGCTTCAGACTCCTGAGCCGCTCTGGTAAACACAGAATCACCTCGTAAAGATAAAACCCAGGTGAGCTGCTTCCCTCTAGCGCTCAGTGGACATCTGCAAACTGGCCGGTGAGGTCGCGGATCGTCTCCGGCAACCACGGCAGAGCTAGATCGTGACACCGCCACAACCCAGTGGACATGTGGGGCTTCGTGAGAGAATCGACAGACAGAGTGATGGGGAATGACACGCGACGAAGCTCCCCGGCTGGACTCGAACCGGGGACGTTGTGATTACACGGTCAGCTCCCTAAAGCCCTAAACTACCAGGACGCTGCACGCTGGGGGTGCTGGAGTGGTACCATATCCCTGTCCGCTGACACGTCGCAGCCTCGTTTGTATCCTCAGCGCTCTGTACGTTCCTCTGGGATTCGCCCACGTACGTGTTCCCTCACAGGTGTGAGAGGAAAACAGGTATTTTCATGGCCGCCGGTCTTCTGCCTGACTGGAATGATAAAATATTCCCGTTTCAGTTCAATGTTTCCACAGACTGAGCCCCCCCAGGGTTTGTGCAGGGAACGCTTTGTGACCGAATCCCTGGGTAATGGAGCTAAACACATCTATGATAACGAAGTACGTCGATATATTT